>JABEVY010000395.1:0-86893 GCA_013364935.1 Fusarium anthophilum | reverse complement strand
GGTCAAGGCAGTTAAGATACTGAAACTCATAAATACGCCCGGCGTGGAGGGGGGGGAGGGGGGGGGTGGCATGTTGCCAAGGTAGGTAAATGGAACACAGACCCGAAATCCCTAGATCGCAAGTGAATTTTAGTGTAGGCCCTGGCCATTGAGTGTCTGGGTTGTTTCCCGCGCCCAAGGGTTGTGTGGTGCGTGAGCAGGTCGAGGTAAGCACTGCTATCCCACATCAGACTGTGATTCCACTCGCGTTGCGACTCGGTACGCCCCACAAAGCAAGGATTCTTCTGAACGAGGCGGGAAGAGAGAACAGACCAATTGCCCGCGGGATCGAATGGGTGTTCACTTCCGGAGACGCCAAATACCCGGTGGGTTGAGAATTAATTCGCCCCCACCTCTAAAGAGGTGGTAACGTAACAAGTAACTAGGTGAAACCGTAACCAGGTAATCTGACCTCTATATATACTGCAGCCATCAACAGGCATCGTAGAAAGATAAAAGTTATATCAATCAATTGCTCTGATCTCATACATTTTATGATAGTTGTTTTATTTAATTTGAAGCATTAGCGCTGGTGTTGTGTAGTTATCTTCTAACCTGATCTGTTCGCAACCACGACTAGATTACAGTGCAAAAGCTGACTTACAAGGAGAGAGATTGAGATAACTTCGTAACCGCATCGCCAAATAATATCGCATTATAATAAGAAGAATACCATTGTGTAGCTCTCAATTAGGCAAGCTTAACGGTATACTTTTTAATATTTTCAGATAAGTAATGCTATTGTTATACTGCAGAGTAGTCAGAACACCACCAAAAGAGAGAATTGGCAGAATTTCAAGCTGTAGTGGGAAAGATTAACACTTTGACAAATTGTAGCAGCATTATTGGTCTGAGGATAATAAATGATATAAAAAAATGCTCAGCGAAATGAGAGCTACATAATGGTATTATTTTTATTATTATGCGACGTTATATGATAATGTTGTTAATGTTGCTGTAAAGTTATGTGCTAACAATTGAAATATCTGTATTTTTCTCTGCAAATAAGTCTGTGGATGCGGATAACCTGTTGAGGAATATAACAATATAACAACACCATCTGACGAGGAAATTTGCTAATTTGAGAGATGGTGATAGCCTCAATCAAGGGCTTTTTAATCATATATATATTATTATTATACGACTTCAATTGCCCTCTTCAATTTACACAGAAGGTCGGTTATCTAGTTACGGTTTCGACCGGTTATGAGGTTACGTTACCACCTCTTTAGAGGTGGGGAAAATGGAATCCGAACCCACCGGGTACTGAATTGTTCCACAATCATAAAATTGAGAAGCACCTGTAGATCCATGCTGGGATATTCAATTGGCCAACTGCAAGATGTCTACCGACTGCGCCAGAAAATGCCACCATGACCTATAGGCGCTACTCAATTTCGTGAGTGTATACGGTATCATCTGTGCCCTGTCGGTTCCAGAGATCTGCAATACAGGTTGCAGATAACAGTCACGGAGGTTTGGAACATCCCTGTGGTTCCTGTTAATCCTCAAGGGTATCCTTAGGGGTACCCATCTGCCAGCAACAACCAGGTATTTAATTTAGCCGCGACAATTCCATTCATCATTCATTTACATGACCTGAACGGCTTTCTTAGATTCGCATGATACGCCTAGCCGCACCTAACATCTGCTTCCAAATCATCACCAGTTTTTCGCTTTGCAACGCGTCCACAAAATGCCGATGGGAGGAGATGGGCCGTGGGCCATTGCCGTTATGTGGGCACTGACTGTTGTGGTGTTCATCTTTGTTCTACTACGGTTGTATACCAGAGTCTTTGTTGTCGAATCATTGGGCATTGATGATCATGTCTATAATGTGGCATTTGTAAGTCATCTATCGAGTCCCTTTGTCATATTACATGATTGCTGCTAATATCTGCACCACTCGATAGGTCTTTCTCCTTTTGTATACCATCTTTACGACTGTCTCGGCCCATTATGGCTTCGGCCAGGATATTGCTGATATTCTGGCTCGAGATCCGAACGACTTGCCCTTTGCCATCCTCTTCGAGGCTATCGGTCAGACCTTTGCCGTTGTTGGGATGGCAGTTGCAAAGTGGTCTCTCGGGTTGCTTCTACTTCGAATTGTGGGAGAACGATGGCATAAGATTGCGATCTGGGTTTCCATGGGGTGCCTTGCCGGCGCATCTGTATCGACCTGCTTCGTCTTTTGGTTACAATGCACTCCTCCGAAGCATCTATGGGATCGGCGCGTTCCGGGAAAGTGTACAGTTAATTCGACACCAATATCAATGATCCTCTGCAGTAAGTGTCTGATTGACTCTCATGAATTATTGTAAGCTGATGCCACAGTCTTCTGCGTGATTGTTGACTTCTTCTTTGCCGGCTTTCCCTGGCTTTTTATCTGGAGCCTGCGGATGAATAAACAAAAAAGGGTTGTCATTCTTTGCAGTCTTAGTCTTGGTGTGATGTGAGTTACCCTCTTCTTTATTGCCTCTTTGTACTGCTGCTGATTATTCTCCAGTGCTGGAGCTTGCGGTATTAAGCGCACTATGGAGGTTCCTGAGCTGTCAAGTTCTAACTACCCAAGTAAGTCGTTCATTTACAGGATTACGTGGACGAGTTCTTATCTAATTCTCAATCACCTAACAGAGGATACTGTTGGCCTTATCGTTTGGTCGGCAGCCGAGATAGCCGTAACCATGATCTGTATTGGTATCCCTACCTGCCGCCCCCTATATAACCGATACCTCGATAGATGGACATCCCGAGACGGCAGCAAGTACCGCGAGCACAGCGCTGGCAGACCGTATCCTCTACAGACTATCGGTGGAAGTACACTAAATCCAAACACCCCGGATAAGAACAATGGCATATCTGAGGACTACGACGAGGAAGAACACAAGGGAAGCATTGCCGGGAGGGGCCCGTTTACTAGAACGAGGGTATACTCCAAAGGCGTGGACAGGCTTCGAGAGGATGACCAGAGCGATGAAGAGATCTTGGGGCCTGATTTCCGAAGAGACTAGTAATTGGACCTTGCAGGGCAGGAAGGGGGCGTTCGAGTGACACATCAAGTGACTACTTCTCGGCAGGGTATGTAAGTCAACTTAAGCGAGCTAGTCTGGCGAGTTTGAGCTATTGATACAGGTTTTGTAGATGAAATTAGCTTACGAAGATGGTCAAAGTTACTCACATAGCTGATGTCGTTCATTTGGTAGTCTGTCTTGTGGTCTGGCTAGGGCCACAATCCTACAGTAGCATACTTATGCTATCCGAACTGAATTATTCAGCTGCACAGGTCCTCCTATTGCTGTCTCAAACGTGGGACTAGTATCTGGTATGTTTGGTCTGCCCGGTACGTCGAGCAAGTTGTCTTTGCGGCCAAAGTCGCCAGACAGTTGCTGTCTAAAGTCATTCTGGACAATGCCGTTGCTAATAATGACATCTCCAAGAACGATTTCATCGTTATTTGGGCTGTAGGGAGCGGCGCCGCAAATACCAACCACTAAGGCAAGTTTGATGCCCGGAAAAATCTTTCGGCAATTAGAGACTGCAGTAGCCGTACTAGCCCTGCCCGTCCCTGGCATATGTACGAGAACAACGTTAAAGCGGCCGATCACGCCCTGTTGAGTAGGTATTCGGGTCGCCCAGCTCTTTATCGAATGGTAGACCGTCATCGTTCCAGTGACGGTCGAATAAGGCTTCGATAGCATCAGCCTCGAGAGTTAGAGCGCAAATGACAGCTATCTCGAAGCCACAACGATCGGTCGGGCGTGGTGGCCGGGGCGGCCAGGATGCTAGGGTTGACATGGCCAGGTTGCCGCTCAATCAGCCAACGAGATCGAGCAAACTCCAGGCTAGGAAGCAATAGGCTTCATTCGGCAGGGCACCCCAAGAAAAGGTATCTCCAAATAAGTAAAAGACACTAGTATCGGCAATCGACTTCAGCATGACGTGGCCGAGTAAATGAAATGCGCCCGCCGGCAGATGGACTTTGGTACTCCGTAGATTAGGAAGGAAAAGAGATGTAAGGAGCCCCACTACCCGTTGGCTCGAGCCGGGGGGGCTAGGGCGGCTAACCATGCTTGCTTAGTTGGGCACAAAACCCCGAGACAAGCACAAAAGGTAAGACAGGAAGTTCTGATAAGATAAGAGAAATATAATTATAATTATAATTATGAAATAATAAATACAACAGTTAAAAATCTAAATAAATGAAAAAATAAATTAAATTAAATTAAATTAAATTAAATTAAGATTTTGGTTTTTAATTTTGAATCTTATTATATTATACAAGCTTTCTAAATAAGTATTTTAGCTTCACTCTTCATCATATTAGCAAAATAGTACCAGTCTGAAATGAGCCATTGCGGCTGATCTGACTGCTGCAAAGACCACCATAAATACATTTCGGCCGATTGTGAATTTCCCCTTAGTTAATAAAAATATGTATATAAATAGTTGAGTATCTTGTAGCCAAATTTTTGCTATTAACATATCTCTTGCCACGATGAGCTGCTTTGAGAACAACAAATTGACTGACTGGGCGGATCTCCTAGCTTAGAACAAAATGCATATAGAGTGCAGTCTGCCGAGCGAGGAGGGAAAGGAGAATGATTCACCATTTGAGCACAAGAGAGAAGACTGCGACAACCAAGAGGGCATAGTAGCATTACTCAGACTACCAGACTGGAGGTAGTTGGCGTGGGATAGCAACAGACACAATTGAACAATGCCCTTCCCGGTCCCCTTCATGCGAAAAGGAATGCAGCCATGAAGAAACAGCGTTCAAGAGCCGCGGAGTCCCATCCCTGTGCTTCTTTGTTAAGAAAGACTTGTTACCGTCAACCTTTATCGATGAGCTGCTGAGCAGCCCTAAGCTTCGTGCAGTTGTTTGGAATGGCCTTGATGGTACGCTGTATAGGACCCGGAAGCTCAGAAGTCAAGACGCTGCTGTTCTGATAGAGCAAAGCTTGGAGCCGAAATCTAGCGACTGGCCTTTCCAGATTGGCCCCATACCCGTTGCGGGGTTGACTTTAGAAGACTTTTGGCTTGAACAACTGGAATACGAGGTATATATCTGCCACGTCGTGATGGCCATGGATTGGAGAGACTACAGTGGGATAAGCGATAAAGAGTTCTATGATGCAATTTCTAGGTTTAATATAATTGATGAGGTAGAGTCAGCATTGCGAAACGTAGGGCTATAGCTGTCGGATCACCATTCTCATCATTCCTTGTATATGATAAACTCCTCTCTGCCTTTGCACCAGCTTGCTGAAGCGTTTGCTGCCGTGTCTCTGGCTGCAACAGCCTCGGCAGATAGCTGCGAAACACCATAGGGGCCCGATCCCGCTCATTCACTCTTCCAACCGAAAGGGATTTCTGTCTCAGAAATATTCTCACGAGTATCACGATCATCAGAAGCGTTGAAGAGGGCTGCCAGACTTTCAATCTCGAGCAGAACTTTGTGGAGAATTATATTCTACCGCAAGCCACGGAGGGCTCCCATCATAGGCGTGACCCCGGCCGCAGGGCGATTAGACCTTACCTATCAATAGGGTCCTCTTTTACAGAATGGGGCATCTGGAGCCAAAGGAAGTTGTGTTTGTCAGAGTTGCCACTTATCTTGGAACCAGGATACTTGAGCGCATCCTGTGACGGACCAAAGCGCGGGTAGCGATCCGGGTACCTGTAATATAGTGGGGCGGTGTGCTAGCCCTTGAGGTGGTGACAAGGCTTTCAACAACCAAACAGCAAGACGGCGAATAGAGAGCTCAGATCCTTGTCAGGACCTGCCAAGTTTACAAGGCAGGAAGCTACATCGTTTCTAAAAGGCTTGTACCCCGCTAATGCTACTGGAATGCTGAGCTGCCAAGAGGCTCATGTGAAAACTCGCCGCACAGCATGCGCGCGGCCGCAGCTGGGCCAAAGACTCTGGATTGCTATCCGTACATGCTCACAATACTGATGCTTTGCAGGAACAGTACTTGCTTGGACAGCATCTTGATCAATGTTCAATGCTGGGACCTGTTCTTCCTTGTTGCTCTTCATTGCTTCGACGACAATGATGCTAAGTGGTGAATATGGAAACGAAGATGGTGCATTGGCTACTGTCACCTCCCTACTTGAGCGAGACGCCAATCCTGATTTACCGGTCGGTTTGATGCGATTGGGTAGGGCGAGATATTATGAATCTCAGCTTGCCCAAGCTTTCCGCCTGAAACAGTTTAAAATAGGCCCGTGCCTTTTGCGGCATGGAGCTCACCCGGCAAATGGAAACATTCTAGATCACGAGGCGGAATTGCACCAATTAAAACGATGCTTCCTCCCCGACGAAAGTGGACTCATCAAATTCGCAATAGAATTTTGGGGTCGACTAACAAACAAAACAATGCCACAAAGACAAGAATACAACTGTGGTTATGGCTGCCCTAGCCATATGTGACACCAGACTTTGAACTGCCTACTGCCGAGAAGTTGCTTTCCTGGTGGCCCTGATCTTTAGGGATAATTCGTTTCAGTTTAAACCGTCTTGGTCGGATATTCATTACTACCAATACAACTATCACCGCCTCTTCAGACGACAAGGGAAAAGGACCCCTCTGGAATGGAACCAGCTCCCAGTTGACAGTTGACATAACCGCTAGATGGCAAAAAGGAGAGGCCCAAGGGCACAGGCCCGTGATGCGTCTCATACCCCTTACACTCGCTTTTCCAGGAGGCCGAGAAGAAAAGGCTATCATCCGACTCCATCAGAGCTGCCACCATGCGAAGGGCCAAAGCTCCACCTATTTGAGCATCACGAGTCGAGGATTCAATGGCTTGAAAGACTCGATAATAAGGATAAGGATGTGACCTCAAGCGAGGGCTATGTTTTTCGCGCCCGAATCCTCGGTCGCGAATACGCTATCAAGGTTGTATGTACTTACACACGCTCTCTTGACCCAATGTCTTTTCCAATGGTCGCTTACACATGTGTCAGTTCAAGTTCTTTGATCCGATGAGTACTGAAAGCTATTGGAGACCAGCCCTGGGGGAAGACACTTCTTTAGACACAGCTTCCTACTACACCGATCCATTTTACGCAGAATGTCGAGCATACGGTCGTATACGCGCTGCAAAGGGGACACAGCTCAAAGCTATTGCTGTCCCTTGCCATGGATATCTCTTCCTGCGACGCAAAGACAAGGTAGAGCTGGAAAGGCATGGTATTGACTTTGGCCACGTCAATTCGGCGTACCAGAGATCCACGATTGGAGGATTGGGGGTCAGGGCCATTGTCAAAGACATTGCGTCTCCAAATAGCGGTGTTACTTCGACCACTGTCAGAAGGATTCTGGGGAGGATGGTGTTGATGAACAAGGAGGGGATATACAATATGGATATTCGGATTGACAATTTTCGTGACGGGAAGCTGGTGGATTTTGGATCATCCTGGACTGAACCTCACGCTTTTTTGGATTTTTGCCCTTCCGATGCAGCTCTCGAGAGAAAGCTAGCGGACAGGGTGATGTTCGGGCAGATGGTGGAAGAAGAAGACATAAAAACTCGTGGGAAACTAGGGACATCAGTCAAAGCACTCCACGATATGATACTTCGGTCTCACACAGCATAGTAAAAGTGTTCGTCTCTCAAGGCTTGTTCAGACCGCATTGAGCCTGTCCGCCCATCTACCGAAGCAAAGGACAATCCCCAATCTGATCGGTACAAGATAGCTAATACTGCAGGAAAATGGTAAAAGATTTACAAGTTAGCACCGAACTCCATTTTCCTTGAATAATCGCTGTCGCAAATCTTAACGCCTCCGAGTACCAGGTAAGCTCGATGAGGTAAAGAAGATCCAGGTCTTGGCCATTGATGTACTTGTCGATCGATGTTGGCCGCCACAGGTGTCAGATGTCAACATCTCTGTATATCCTGACACGGTGTCGCTTGGCGATAAACAATGTGCTTTTCACAACATGGGAATATCATTAGAAGATATATCCGCCGCATACGCTTGGGTGCCTCTTGCTATGGCCGTTCGGCGCTACCGCCAAGCTCAGCACCATCAGGTAAACCATAGGTCATTGCGTAGATATGCACAACGATAGGTGAAAATACCGGCTCGAGAGGCTTTGAGGAATTCAGCAGATATATCAGTATCTACAAACCCGCAACATGAAAAGAAAGATTGGAGGTAAAGTCATAATGAGCGGCTAGACCGAATAGCTGCACAATTCGAGGCCAGAAGTACCACGCACCGTCTCCAGCCGCTGTGGATGGGTTCTAGTGCAGTCCAGCCCTGGTAAATTTTTTTATAGCGCTTATATTGTTGCGTTCTTTTTTCCCGAAAGCGATCTTTGTTTAGACATTATTGTACAGTATAGTGCATGGGCATTTTCCTCTTCGCGATAACAGTCTCTTTATTACAAGTGCAGTGGGGGGCTTACTGGTACGAACATATACCTCTTACGTATATCAAATGTCAGCTTTAGGGCGTGAGACTGGCCCAAAAATCCATTTTTGGACATAAATGATGTAGAACAAAGTATAGACGCTAGACCTAAAGTAGCTGCGTCCCAAGACAGTGTGAGTCAGCCTTAAGGTGACCTTGCTCCAGCCCCCGAGATTCAACTGCCCCACATCTGCCAGCCGTACATCCTGCATCCACTAATGCGCGAGAAAAATGCCCTAAATTCGTCAAGGCCGAAAATCCTGGAAATACGTTCTTCAAATCCGTTTACATTTTATCATTCCAATTTTATGGTCTTGAGAACTCATTGCTTTACATTCCACAATAACATTCTATTTTAACAGTAATATACCAGAATAGGAACCTCATGACGCGAATAAAATATGTATAGGATGGTTATCAATGAAGCCTGGAGCGCTATCTGGGAACAATATTTTGCCGGCCGGGCTAGAGCATGGGGTGCTGCAAAAAAGTTTGGTCGCCACACTTTCTTGTCCAAGTTCTTCAGAGCATCAGGGGTGGAGAAGAAACCCGCGCCTTTACATATCGAATCGAAAGACGCACGGAAGATACCAAGACCATTGTCAATCGTGTTGTTCCCGATGGCCTTGGACTGCGATTCATTTCTCGTGGCGGATGGGAGATGTTCAGAAAGATAAGAGCGAAAATGGCGTTTCTGGCAAGCAACTAGACTGAGCAACCGACGGCAAATCTTTGATCCGCCATACTTGGCGTAAAGTGGAAATCGATGGATGGAAATAGGTCGGAGATAGACGCATATATGACAATGCACAAAGGGTGCAAGACAGTCAAAAACAGAAGAGTAGGTATAGAGAAAATAGAAACAGATCAGAGCAGACGTTCGCATTGGAATAAAACGCTTTCACGGCTATAGTCAGGTATTCATTGATGGCTAATTATTGGCAACCTTGAGGCTAATGCATCCCAGTCAGTCGTTGCCCCACCGACCAAAACGAACCCGGTTGTTTCACTAGTTGTTTCAGTAACGGTTAAGCCAGATGGTAAGCGCTGATATAATATGTACGATGACAAAGATATTTTGCTTGGCCTGGTCTTTCGGCGTATCGCATTTTCGAGGCCGCCCACGTTTCTTGAGGTGTTCTCGGCGTTGCGGATACAACAAATTGTTGGTAGAGATGGGTATTAGGAAATGAATTTCCCTAACATAAACGTCGAATCTTAGCTAGGTTTGGTAAACTGGTCGTGGAGATCAAAATGCCAGTTTTAGCTAGCCCAGCTTTGACTAGTGCCCATAGAACTGGAGTATAGAAGTACGGATAATCCTTTCACCGATAGGTGGATCCGGCACCGGACTAGACCACGCGCCAGTCACCCCAGGATATGCGCCACGATGTACTTTCTCTGCCAACAATTTGATGGACAACAACAACGAACAGGACTACAAAGAACGCTTTTTGCAAGAACGAAAGAGGCGGGAGCAGGCGGAGGACCGGCAGAGACAGGCGGAGGACCGACAGAGGCAGGCCGAATATGAAGCGAGACAGGACAGAGAACGCAACCAGCCGACGACCTTTGCCGAATTGATTCGCCATTGTCATAACTTGCTCTCACGGTCGCTCAAAGCCGAAACACCTTCGCGCTCAACTACTGGGACAATCCCTGCTCCTGCCGGAAAGTTCTGTCCGACCCGACTTCGACCATGGGCAGACTGTCTTGCGCAACAACAAGCAGTTTACGATTCCGTGCGCAACTACCTGCAACCAACCGAGGGACCCGAACCACGATTATTCCCAGCACTGAATGCGCTTGAGGACCTCGCGAGGCGGTTTGCCCTTCGGCCGATCAGCAGCGAGCAGGGCATCGAGACATACGAGCGGATGGCCGTGGAGGACCATGTGCGCGATATCGTGGCAGAGCTCTGCAAGATCCCCGCGGCTCGAGCCGAATTCCAGCTTGGTGACGCCATCTGGTTTGACAACCACACCAATGCGCTGAACGGAGGTGACACGGAGTTGGACGGCGTCAGCTCGTCTGGTTCACATCGCCCAAAGTCTGATCAATATTGCTTCCATCGCGTCGACGGCGACGCCAATACCCTTCTCTTTGTGAGCGAATACAAGCCGCCTCACAAACTGTCGGTGGAAAACCTACGAGCAGGGCTCAGGCCCATGGAGCTATGGGAGGCGCTTGTCCAAAACGATGCGATCCCGACCGATCCGACGAAGAAGCTTCAATACAACGCCGAGCGGCTGGTAAACTCTGCTGTGGTTCAGGCGTATCACGCCATGATCAAGGAAGGCTGCGCGTACTCGACATTGACCAACGGGCTTGCTCGCGTCCTTCTCCATGTGCCGTACGATGATCCGGCCACGCTGTACTACCATCTGTGCGAACCCAACAGGGAGATCGACTGTGAAGACGAGCAGATTATGCAGCAACAGCCGATATCTTCCGTGGCGAGGCTGCTGTGTCTTTGCTTGATGAGCTTTCGATCCCCGCTGCGAGACCAGGAGTGGCGGAACGCGGTGCAGTCCAATCTTCATATCTGGAAAACTAGCTTTGACCATACACGCTCGCTGATTCCTGGGCACGAGTTGCTACAGAACCCTCCGCAACCGGACCCGAGCTCGTCCGAATACCAGCCATCGTCGTCGCCTTCGATGGATTCCCCAACAACGGGGAGTCACCGAGTACCTACAAGATCCCAGGCTGGCTGTAGATCGTCGGGTGTTGAACACCGCACGCGTTCGTCAGACTCGCCCGACCCGGATCCGAACGAGACGACTGGGCGTAAAAGGGGATTCAGCCAGGTTGGATCGTCTTCCCCGTCGGCCCAACGAGCGGCTCGTCAGCAGAAGGGTGGGGATGGGCGAAATAGCCAGCCCCAGTGTCGCGACGCGCTCTTTTGTACACAAAGATGTCTGCAGGGGCTGCAATCGGGCGGCAGTCTAGATGAGAACTGCCCAAACGTACAGCTCCATCGGCAAAGTGGTGGTGGCGCCCAGCATCCAATCACCGCGGAGGGCTTGATGAGATCGTTGACAGCACAACTGGACGAGAACATCGATCGATGTTTCCCCCTTGGAGGTCGTGGTGAGTCCGGCGCGCCGTTCAAGCTGGCATGTGCCGCGTATGGCTATTGTGTGATTGGAAAGGGAACGACGCCGCAGTGGTGGAGCAAAGTGTCGCAGGAGGCCCAGATATACAAAGTCTTGCGAAAGGCGCAGGGATCTGCAGTGCCTGTTTTTCTCGGCACAATCGACCTAGCCAAGACTTACTATGTTCACGGATTTGGAGATATTCGCCACATGCTTGTGATGGGCTGGGGAGGAGAAAGCACTGCGTCGATGGAGCTAAAGCCATGGCTTCGCCAGGAGATTGACAGATCAAACGAGGAAGTCAAGGCTCTAGGGGTTTGCCACCAAGATTTTCGATATGAAAATATTCTTTGGAGCTCGGAGCTCGGACGGGCGTTGATTATCGACTTTCACCACTGTACGTTGTTGAGGCCAAAGCCATCGCAACCGGCGAAGAGACGGTTGGTCTGGAAAAAGTCAAGGAAAGTGAAACGGTGGCGTGTTCTGTAGGCGTTGTGCTTAGCTTTTTGGGTTTTCTTCTTCTAGTTTTCTCTCTCTTTTTTTGTTTTTTTGTTTGTTGTTGTAGTTGCCTGACAGGAGAACTTTCTAATCACGTTCCTTCTTCGTGAATGGGTCGTAGGCTGATGAGGCGGAGGAGAGACTTGTGGTGGGCAGGATATGGGCTGACTGCAGAGGTTGAAGGAGTCGTCCATGTCGAACCGGTAATCCGACTCGAACTGCATTTTAGTATAATAATAAAGAAGAGGAGTGTGGACAAGATGAAGAGTCAGTATTTCTAGGACAATATTCATCAGAATAAAGATGGCTGCTATATGGTTACTTGACCACCAAGATCCCTCGCCACTCGAGAACTGAATCATGCTGGATGGGATAGATTGGAGAGTTCTGCAAGTCTCAGACATCAACGCTGCAAGTCTCACAGGTAGTTCCTGCATGTCCTTACGATGCTGCATACGGTAGAGGACCGAGCGGCACAGGAACATCTGCAAAGGCCTAACATAGCTTTATATGAGAGGCCGAGTTGGTCCATGTAGACATTGCATATACAGATGATCTGATGATTGACTAGGTCAACGTACTTCCCAACTACTCTTGACCCCAAAAAAGCAATCTGAATATACCTTTACACATTGACACAGGAAACCGTTGTTATGTCCCCCATTCCAAGAATATCCATCTTGAAGGCCGGCCAATATCTATTTTGTATCCAATGCTCCAAATACTGCGACGCAAGAAGAATCTTGAGATACCCTGGCCTTGTACGGGCCATAAATATTCTACCAACTTGGACACCGAAAAAGCCTTGAAGGACGGATCGGTAGGCCGTTCTACACTAAATTGCACTCCAACAGCGAGAATGGTAGCCCAGGGCTCAGTCCTTCCATCATATGTTGAATCATTGTCTACATCGGCCACGAAAATGAGCACTGACACTTATTCCCCTATTCGAGGACCCACTTTGACCCCTGCCGTATTCTGCCTTTTTCTTGCCTTGTATTGAAAGATGCGGCTCCGCGGTGTCTGCCTCTACATAAGAAGTCGGGAGGAGGTGACAGTGGAGTATATATTGACGGCAATTCCTATCTAGACAGAACCAGGAAAATAAGTTCAAAGTCTGAGGACATTCTTCGAGTCATCATGACCCTGCCACAGCAATTGGCTTCTCCTTTCAAACGTAACGAGTGCTTAATAACCGAGCAAAACGAGATCCAAAGGATAACTCAAGTAAGACCGACCTACACCAAAGCGTTGTTACAGAAACTAACTTTCTCAAAGACCGACACGGGGTTTATAGTACGTGATAATTCGGTAGATACAAATTGCTACAGATGCGTCTTTCGAAACAAGGTCATATGGGAATATCATTTTCCTCGTCTTGTCTTTATAAAAGATCCCTGGAGACACGAAATCCATGAGACCACACTTATTTTCGATCGTGGTACCTTGATCAAAAGTTCAACAACCATCATAGTACATTACAGCCCTCGGACAGCCTTTCGAATTGGGGGAAACTCGATTATTGAGGGCCACGTCCATGTTCTCCATGTAGGCTTCTCTGTTCCTATTTTTCTTCGTTACTGAAGTCTCTAACGGCCAAGCAGTCTGTCCCCGACTTTAGCCACGTGATTGGATCTACTGAGGAGCCGTTAGATCCCGAAAGATTCAAGGCCATGAAACGTTGCATGGAACATGAAAGGGCGGCCTCATCGCCTTGGGTCCCCGACGCTGCCAGGACTCCATGAAAAGCAGATTAGATGAAGAGGGCTAAGTCATATACCTATCGGCACAAGCCAGAAGAGATAGGACCGCATATAGGCCGTTACATATTCTGAACTTGAGTTAATGTCCCTGGAAGCCATTACGACTAGTATTTTACTTGGCATGCTTCCGTGCCATTTGCGTGGCCGGACGAGAATTTGCAAGAAAATTTGTCGTTCTTCCCAACATATCACAGTATTCTCAGCTGGCCACAATTTATGTCGTCAAGAGTTCTGCACAAGGATGGCTTATTGATTTCGGCTCGAGATCCAGTAAGATGGCTTGAAACTGGCATCTGTCAGCGAAACGGTTTGCTGACCGACTAAGCCTACAAACTAGTCGTGTGGCACCAAGAGGCTCATCTTCCCAGACTAGTTTAGCATCTGATGGCTCTTTAGGTCAACGTCTTGTTCAATTCAAAAGCCTCACCCCCTGACTTACAACCCAGGAAAAGGGTGATGAGTCGAGTCTACCTACGTCCCGACCCGCAAGTCAGCAAGTCAGCATAGGTACCTAAGTATTCTTATCTTGTCTACCTAATTAGGCTAGTGCAGCCCCACAGTTGGACCTGCCATGCCATAAGCTGAGCCTGTACCTTACCAACACTTCGTATCCCCGAGAAAGGTTTGTTTTGCTGTTGCCTGGTCCTGAAGTGACTCTTGCTGAAGTAGCAAGCAGGGGCAGTGACCATTTGGAGGGTGTAGTAAAGCGCACAATGGAAGTGTGCGGGTAGAGGCAACCACTGATTTCGGAACCGCCAGATTGTAATGCATACGTACAGATCGGAGACTTCTAAATCAAAGCAGTCCACCTGGTCATCAATTCTACTTGTTGAATTGTTAGATAAATAATCTGTTCTGCTGTTCTGTCTCCTAAGATGGACTGTCACTGTTCATACCGAACGCTCAATCCTCTCTCTCCCAACATCAGCAACCTTTACTGCCCTTACCACCATGGCCATCCTTTCCCAGGTTCCTGGCATCGAGGTCGTTCTTCGTATGAACAATGAGAGAATGAAAGAGTACCGGCGTTCTCCTGAAATGTCGGACAGTGCTGTGTCCGAATCAGCCAACCAAGTTCCTAGCGACCACTGCTACATCGCCTCTGAGGCAGGAAAATCCTACTTCATCGAGTGCACCATCTCAAGTCCATGGAACTTTCCTAAAGGCGTGGATGCTCTGATCTTTGACGTCTCGGTCGATGGGCAACTGTTCGCTACAAAAGTCGTACGTCAACAGCACCTGAATCACTCGGGTAAATATGTCGTCAAAATCCATTCACGTCACTGTACCATCCGGGGACAGTGGCATTCTCAGTCATTGAGGTTTGGAGACTTAGTACCAGGTTTGTCTAGCTCTGCTTCTATACGCAAATGCTAATATAAAATTAGACGAGGAAGCTGACGGCGACATGATGGATCGCGATCCAACACGTCCAGCGTCCATAGGGCAGATCAAAGTAAAGGTCTGGTACGGAAAACAGGGCCTTGTGACAAAGGAGGTTACATCAAACGAGCCACTTCGCGCGCTTAGCAAGGCCGTGTTCAAGAATGTAATCATTAGTAATGGGGACGTTACGCATGGAACTAGGTTGGTCCCATCTTGTCTGGATAATAACCTCATGCTGACTTGCTATAGCTACCAGAACACCAAAAGCGATCATGTTCCTAGCTTCTGCCATTCCTCATTCGATTCTAAGGGGGACATTGGGATCTACCACTTCTATAACCTCCCTTATGGTATGTTAGAAATATATTGAACATTCATACTCATACAGTACTCATATGACTTTATCAGAGACGCTCGTCACTAAAGGTGTTGCTTCGTCTGGTATCCATGCTACGGGCGTCTCCCCTAGACATACTTCCAGTGGAACCTCAGAGCGGTTGATAATCGATCTGACTGGTGATGATGATTGACGTGGGCCGGTGTCGGTCACCACGTGGGCGGCGGTTTACGGACATATATTCTTGATCCTCGCCCGGGCATGGCACTTTGTTTACCTAATTTAAAGCTCATTCTACATATTGTCGAGCCGATGTTGCAAGTCTATACACTCTTGCTTACTTGTATAGGAACCTAACCGGATCCCCTACTTATGGTAGAAAGGTCAGTGAGGGCTGCTGAGACTTGTATTACTAGGAATGCTGTGGATATGTTGCAAGAAGGGGGCGAGATATTTGAGAGATAGCATTAAAGCAAAAGATCCATACAGCAAGCGTGATGGCTTCTCTCGGGGGCCCATCCAGCGCCACTGGAGTTTGAACTCCAACAATTGGCTGTTATCTACCTACAGGGCAACTGCATGATACGCAATTATGTTGAGGGTCAGACACCTCTTCGACCCGGTTCCAGAAACGATTCCTTCTTCACAGGCTTGGTCAAACCGGTGATCATTGAGAACTGCCGAACTGCGAGCCCCAAAGCCTGGCGACTGAGGAGTTGAGATTTTGGAAAGCTCGCTCCCATTTGCAGCTTCTCAAGACCATCCCCGGAACACCTTGCGGTCATCGCCTAGGACAAGCTTCGGTGCTAGTGGCTGCAGATATGTACATGGCAAGCTGCAGCGCGTCCGGAAGCACTCGCGGCCTAATCGACACCCAATATCCGGCTGTTTCAAGCAGACGGCTGACAAACTTGCACGAAGCAGAACGACGATGCCGTGGGCCGTCAGGTTGTTTCGTAAATTCAAATTCAGGATCAGCATCTCTTGCTATGGCTGCCAAGCCTGGACAAGATTGTGATGGAAAACGACACGCCCGCTAGACAGTATCGGCTACTTTCATCTTATTCTGCCGATCTGCTGTATCGTCGATCATCCTGGCTTGCTTCCCGCAAGTAGTGCCTGATGCTGCCTTATAAATCGCAAAGACGGCGATCGAGATGCCCGACGTGAAGAAGATCAACTTGCGCCACGCTCTTAGTCCAGTATTGTCACTCGCCAGCGTAAGACGTAGTGCCCGGTTCCATGGCAAGTACATCGTGCGGGCCGAGACGCCGACAATGGCTGTCACCATCAGGAAGAATGCCGTATTCGCCGCGACCCTAACTCGATCGCCGCGACATTGCCTCGCCATCACCACTGGCACGGCACCCCAGAAGAGGAACGTGAGAAGCACCGTATCAAGGATGAAATATCACACAAATTCGCCTGCTTCCTTCTCTAATCCCATATCGTCGAGAGCCGGCGAAAGTTGATTCTGGGTAAACCATGTCAAACAGCCCATCGCCGCTAGTACACCAATGAGGACGGCAAGCTGGATAATGAGGAACACGGATGCAATCGAATACCGCCCCGATCGTGACAGACGCGCCGTGGCCTCTGAGAACGAATCCTTGTGGATGGGCCATATGACGAAGGTCCGGTGGGCTATCGTGGTGGTGACTTTTCGCGAAGCAAACAGTTTGATATGCGAATTATGGTGCTTAGGGTAGGGTGAAGATCAGGCCATTTGTCCGACTTAGGTTCTGCTGATGGAAGAAAGGAAAGTGTCGAGGTCTTTTTGCATGTGGCTGATTGTCAGCTGGGATTTTCTGGAAAGGTTGTAGGACTGCTTATCTTGGCCCGAAGAGAGAACAACAAACGGCAATTGAACAGCAATCCCTTGCTCCGTCTTAGCCTTTCAGTAGTAGTAGCTGCCGACTGGGAAGAATAGCTATCGTTCAAAGTCTCTTCACTGATCGGTGGTTTGATATGAGACGCAATTACGTTGGTGATTATGATGATGATGTACTGTTGATAACTTCGAGGCCCCCTCACCCCTGTTTTTCAATTGACCAGAGTGCTATTTCTCTTCGGTTTGTCTATCGCCTTCCCATTGATGCGTTGAGCTCCTTCACGCAACCATGTCTCCATGAAAACCCAGCGGCAGCGCCTCGCAAGATCTCCTTCAGCGTGAGTGAGCGGTATGATGTTCAGAATGTCGTGGGCAAGGGCGCCTACGGCGTGGTCTGGTACGCATTTGATCTCTCTCTCGTTTCATGTGTGATCTTTGGTGTTTGCCGTGTATCCTACTCTAACGCCTCACAGCTCTGCTATCCACAAGCCCTCTGGCCAAAAGATCGCCATCAAGAAGATCCTTCCTTTTGATAACTCCATATTCTGTCTTAGAACTTTGCGAGAGATGAAGCTGCTGCGATACCTCGAACACGAGAACATCATCTCCACTATAGACATTCAGAAGCCCCGAGATTACGAGTCGTTTAGCGAGGTCTACCTGATCCAGGTTTGATCCGCCAGCCAGCGCTGTGTCGCAGTGGCAACAGCAGACTGATGAGCAAAATAGGAGCTGATGGAGACGGACATGCACCGAGTTATCCGCACCCAGGGTCTTTCTGATGACCACTGCAGATATTTTCCCTACCCGACCCTTCACGCCCTCAAGGCCATGCACTCGGCCAATGTGCTTCACCGAGACCTGAAGCCTGCCAACCTTCTTCGATCCCAAGATCTGCCATTCCGGTCTTGCACGATCTGCTAGGTCACAGGAGGAAAATTCCGGCTTCATGACCGAATACGTCGCGACTCGGTAGTACCGTGCGCCCGAGATCATGCTAACCTGCAAGGAGTACACCAAGGCTATCGATGTGTGGTCTGTCGGCCGCATCCTCGCGGAGATGCTCAGCGGCAAGCCTCTATTCCCTGGCAAGGATTGTAGGTGGCGACAAGGCTCCTAAACCGGGATGGGCCCATTTGCTGACCTTTTGAACACCAGATCATCATCAATTGACACTCATCCTGCATGTGCTGGGTACACCTACAATGGAGGACTACTATGGAATCAAGTCGCGCCGTGCTCGAGTACATCCGATCACTCCTCTGCAAGAAGAAGGCTTCTTTCCGAACTCTATTCCCCCAGGCATCTGATGAGCCTCGACCTGCTCGAGTAGCTCCTTGCATTCAACCCTGCGAAGCTCATTACGGCGGAGGACGCTCTGAAGCATTCATACGTTGAGCAATATCACGACCCCGAGGACGAGCCGACAGCGGCCCCAATCCCGGACGAGTTCTTTTACTTTGAGAATATCAAGGAGAGCCCGAGCAAGGAGGAGCTGAAGCAGTTGATCTATCGAGATGTTATGGGGTAGATAAGCAATGGCATATTCGAATGTCGGTGTGTCGTTTCGAGGAGATGATGAGATGCACTGACTAGCCCGGCTAATTTTGCGGCTCCTGCCCGTTTGAAGGTATATGGTAAACACTGATACAGTTAGACAATTACAAGAGTATGCTCTACCTATTTAGGTGAAGACCTGGATGCAATCTCGTCTCTTTCCGACTGTCCGCTTCCCCAGGACTACGGCCCTTTCACCTTCTTGACTCTTGTGCTTAGCTGGTGTTCCTGGCTTCTGCTACGTATTTGGACATTCCGAGACGCGATGCTCAGCTAACGTATGTCTATATATATATGCAAGGTAACTGAAGTAAGGCCACCTCTCTCACGGGATGGAAGTGAATTGAATGTCCAGGGTTGGCTCTGGAAACAGATGTGGCTCAGCGAGAGTTGCCTGGATAGTAACGGCTTTGCTCAGCTTGGCTCAGTTAGCTATGTCCTTTTTTTTTAAAGCCCTCAGCTTGTCACTATGCGCAACGCAAGAACCTGAATGGCATAAATATTGAAGCATTGGGCCACGAGGCTACCTCAGATTTCCCTCGTCTTCTACGGTATTTCCATCAAAAATACCAGTCTGAACGGAGGTTGGAGTTCTACGTATCTGGCCGCATGACAGGGCAAAGTGGAGAAGGCAGGTAGTTACCTAATCTAGCCTCTGTTAGTCTCGCCATGATCTACAGGTCGATCTTATACGAGGCCTTGAGCACGAGCTTGAGTTTTCGCAGCGTACGTCGAATTCACATCTTACATGTTTTGAGATGCTTCTGCCTGTGACATGATTTCTGACATCCGTAGCTAGAACAAGCTTACTTCGGACTGAATCTGAGGCACAGTATCACAACACGTACGTTTTTTCCTTTTTTAGGTGAGCAAAATTGTACTTCCTTATTTTGTTCTCTGTGTTTTCTAGTCACCCTTCCAGATTCATATCATTCCCGAGAGCAAGTATAATGCAACTCGATGTGGTTCCAAAACTGATACGAGTGCCTCCCGTGATCCGCCATCTAGCCAGAGTATCTCTCATCACGGTACATAAGTGAAATACAGAACAGGATGTGGCAGAGAACTTGATATATCGTCACGCCGCGGAGAGTACAATAAACATAGACGCTCAGCTCATCAAACAAGGAAACTTGGCTTAATTTTGTTCGTTCACCGTTCGATCCTGTGCAGCGTTGATGTATATATACCTTCTGCCCCCTTCGTACAGCTCGTCGATCTGCTATCGTATGGGGGACCTTAGGGATGACATCGTCCTCTTCGGGTGTTTGGGGGAGGCTTGGGAGGAGAGGCTGTATGGGGATGAAGCCGCTGCCAGCGGGAGGGAGGGTCGAGTTGTTGAAGGCCATTGTGGTAGGGTAGTGGCCTGTTGTCACGGCGTAGTTCCAGCCGCCGTCGTAGGTGAAGGGGTCGTGCGGGGGAGGGTGGTTGATGGGGGTTTCTAGTATTTTAGCGTTGCTTGTTTCCGACGCTTCTCTTTGGGCCATGATTGGGATTATTCGTTCGTATGATGTTGGTTGCGATTGTGATTGTGCTAGCCCAGCACAAGCCGGCGACTCGGATTTTGTCTCTGATCGGGGCTCGCTCGTGGTGGTGGCGCCGTTGGTATCGCCAATGTGCCGACGGATCGTGGACCCTAGAGAATCGAGGACCTCTAACAAATTGTCCCTCTCCTTGGTGACCTTGGCCAATTGGTCCATCAAATTGGCTATTTGCGCATTAGAGTTGCCCTTTCGAAGATTGTCGACCGTGCTCTCCAATTGAGCGATCCGACTCTTTGTTCGCTCGCGCGCCAGGCGTTGGGCCTTGCGATCGAGCTCCCGCTTCTTGAGCCGACGGGCTTCGGCAGTCGAGGTCTGAGTTTCGTTATACATGATGATCACCTCAAGAGAAAAATGGAAGCGTCAACAATAAAAGATTTTAAGTTGACCTGCGGTCGAATACTAGGTGCGTAGTTCGGTCTGAAGTAGAAATCCAGGGAAAGAAACAAAGGGTTTTCAACGATTGTTGAGCACTATCTGTGCGTCAAGGCCGGACAATTGAGCCTTCGTGTTTGGGATGAGGGACGGGATTGTGATATTTATATGCTAAGACTGCCTGAGACTGCCTGAGACAGTCTCTCATAGAGGTCATGCCATCTTCTGAACCTTCACAGTCAGGACCTTCGTACACTATCCCAACCCAGAGCGTCTCGCATCTAGGCATTCTGTGCCTCGAAGGGGTGATACAGGATCTGATTGACAACCCAATGTAACTGTTCGTGTAACAAAGCGGATCACAGGAAATACTTGAGCTTGGTTGAGGCCGATCGCTTGTGGTTGGTCCATTGCTGACTGCTTTACGACGAGGGGTAAGACGGCACTTCCCATGCCAATGCAGTGTAGAGTGATACGGCAGGGCTTTCGAGCAAGAATATGGAGGACTACTGAGCGATGTACCAAGAAGGGGGTCGAGCTTATGAATATGATAGCGATAGATATTTTCCTCGTGGCCTATCTAGCCGAAATCAAACTCAGTTATGAGAACGATCTTTTCACCTCGGCAAGAGGGTATGACTGGACCACCACCAATTTCATTATCTTCTGTATAATGCATCTCAAAGTTAGAAACAGTAATTCTCTGATATAAGCAATGTCAAGAGCGAATACTGGAAGCATAGAGTAGTATATGCCGCGGTCGATGGTACAACGGAGAAACGATACCCAACGGAGAACCGATAGGGTCGTCTGCAATGCTTATTGAGCTTCGGCAATACAAACGTCACAAGATACAATTCACGCTGCTTGATCTCCTCAGTTGCCGCATAGAGATAGATTTCGGCACGATCTTTGCCCATTGGTTGCCAGTTCCTCAAATTACAGGACAAACTTCTTTTGTTACATAGTAAGCGTTATTAGGTACCGAATTGAAAATATTTATTGTAGACATATCCAAATGTAAAGCTTTTCCGTGGTGTAAATGGCAGCACAGTTGAAGAAGCATGATCAGATCAAAGTCCGTTGATATGTATAAAGAGAGCATATATCAGTACGGGCACCACTGTGTGCTTCGCCTACATCAAATCAGCAATGGCATCATAGCAAGCATGAAACTCACATTTGTGCCATATCGCTTGAAGTTCCCCCATGCACGTGGAAGCAAGCACGGAAAAGATATCGGGATGGGAATAGCAGCCACTTTGGAATAGTATAGACAAGGTATGTTCAGCTTTGTTCAGAATATATGTCCACTCATACGGTTCGTCCATTTTCCCATCGATGTTCCAAAGGTTGTTGCAAAAGAGGCCTACTAGAAATTCGAAATCGGGTTCTGATATCGCCGGTTCTCCTTGACTGCAATCGATGGAAGCTCTTTTACCTACATTTACCATTCCTGGTTCATGAGGTTCTAGCGTGGCAATTAGATTTGCTGGCAAAAGGCCACTATCTTTTGCAATAACGGAGACAACAGGTAAAAGAAGACTAATAACGGGAAGAACACCATTGCGCTAAGGACTGAAGGTTAAGTGCTGGTGACTGCCAGCATTCTATCTTATAGACAAATAGGATGGTCTGCCATCAAACGGCTTAGAGGAGACTCCTTGACAATCTGAATAGCTTGTCACTTTACATGTAGGACATGGTACTTCATATAGGCCAATGGGATAGACTCTGGAGAGGCAGGTACACAATCTTGATCAAGGTTGGAGAGTCAAGGGATGCATGCCATGCCGCTATGCAGTACATTCCAGTGTCTACTCCCTGGGAATCTTTCTTTACAAAGGCTGAATTGCTAGTAGGAATGCCATGTTCAACTCCCCTCCCAATATGAGTACCATTACTATTTTTGCGCGTGAAAACAACGATCAAAGATCAAATTTTGGGAAACCGAAGCATGGCCGATTTCAGACTTGACTGACGGACGACCCATGCATCCATTCCGTCTCTCCGGGTGAATGACATACTTAGCCGCTTTTGGGCCATGGCTTATCTTGGTGAAGTGTAGCCAATATGATGAGGTCTACCAGCCCCGGCTTTTTTTCCGGCATACGCCGTACCCCTGACCCCATCCCACCGCGTATCTCGGATAGCAAACTATATACGAATGAGTCCAAGCGCAAGGCGACTATTTGTTGGACCGAGACCCACGTACAGACTTGAAACGAAAATGAGTCGATAGATCGTTCTAACTTGTGGGGTCCGTCTTCGATGCAATTATAGCTCAACCAAGTCCAGGTCCAGGATTTCCAAGAGAGATCTTCTGCATCAATGAAAATGTGGCCCGTTCTATCATCTTCTCCCTGTTTTTCCCCACCGCATGCCACTGCATCGTCTTTAGTGGATGACCTACTGCCCAATGATATGAGGTGCGTGTAGTAAGCATCTTTGTGGGTATTCCCACGCCCATCTTGCCGTTTTCGGCTTTAAGCCCATTTCAGGGACACAATAGATACCCTTGTCGGTATCTTGGGTAGCCCCTGTAATAGGCTCAGGAACAAAGTTCACATGATCCATGGTCATGCTGTAAGCAGATAGATTTTGATTTGAATTATTGATTTGAATTAGGCAGCCAGGGGTTCAGTTGCCGTCTAACAGCAACGTTTAGTGAGCAAGATGGCAAACTTTGTAGCCTAACAAAGATTTGATGCCATAGTTTGTGCAAACATTTTGATGTACCTAGAAGGCAGTACTGGCTTTTATCTATAAGATGTGGCATATGACTTCTTTGCCAAAGCTTGAAATGACGCAATGGCAGAAGACCCGGAATGATGAGGGAAAATACTCGGGAAGAGGAAGCGCCACTGAACCCACTCAACTAAGATGTGAGTTTCATGGACGGGGTCAAGCCGACAGGTCAGCGCTGCATGTCTCGAATTGCCTGACAAAATCCGATTGGCAGAAATCTATGGGCTAAGCGTTTTTTGGCCGCAAGGGTACCCCTTGGAGCATTCTGGCGCCCAGCTGGCTGCCTGCAGTTGAACGTTAGTCTGACTTTCTGGTTCATCTATAACAGACACCGCGTTCGTGCATCAGAAAAACTACGGTTTCTCATCTAACTCCAACACCCACCACAAGATGCCTGCAGTGACTCGTTCACAGTCCAAAGCCTCTCCGCTTGAACCGTTTCCTTTCATGAAAATCCCGTCAGAGATACAGCAAATTATTTGGTCCTTTTCTCTAACCAGCCAAACTCACTACACCTCGCCAAAAGAGTCCTTGACCCTAATCAAGTCTCCGCCTCTACCGGTAGCGTTATCCGTTAATCATCTTTCCCGGAAAACTGCGCAACGACATCTTTCACTCTTCTCGCGTGATGGGAGAGCGGGTAATAGAAAGGACGTTCCATATGGATATTTCAATAAAGAAGTAGACATTCTGCATATTGATAGTCTATCAACAATCTGGTTGAATCGTCACTTAGCAGCCCTTCCATTTCGGCGGATATCCATTGGTTGGGATTTTGCCAAAGACCTGAACCATTTCCAGTCTACGATCGCGATCTTCGATGATACAAAAACCGAACTATACTTCCACAACAGACGCAATGTTCTTCGACACAAGAGGCATAAGAACTGCAACGCAGTTCGACCTATATTTGAGCCTAACAGCAGAATAGAGCAGGTTGACCGGAGCGCCGAGTCTCTAGGCTCAACCGATAAGACTTCTCCCACTTGCCTGGTAGAAGGCATGTATCTGTGCTGCGACTGCCCTGGCGTTTATACAGATGAACATAGGAAGTGGGAAGAGAGGATGGAAAGGCAGAAGAGACGAGGGATAAGGAAGGCGAGAGTGGCCGAATAAAGATACAGTTAAGAACCTGGCCTGTGCAATAGCGGAGGATATCACTTCAAGCATTCTAAAACAGGGGTTGTTTCCCAAGCCCACAGCAGAGGAGGGCGACTATATTTGTCGACGCCGGATACGACGAGAAGATATAATGAAGACGCATCAGGGGAGAGTTAGCCGCGGTATTCGGCAGTACTCCTCAATAGTTTCAGGACTCACGACGCTGCGTTGTAGGGGTGTGACTAATCAATGTCGCTCAGTCTGCATAATGACATAGCATAAACGGAAGTCAATTTACTTAATGCTAGATCTACTTTTTGCCCCGAGATCGGGTTATACAGATGTAATAAACCATCGTGACCCCATGACTTACTAGGTGTTCTCACTAAACTCGGCAATATTTACTGAAGATTTCCCTGCCTGTGTCTAGTGAAAGACATTTTGCAAGAACGCCAATTTTCTCCATACATCTCACCTGTATGAGAGGTATTCTCAACGCCTCCGCAAGTCCGTTGTAATCCATTGCTACAGATCGTTCCCTCTACATGACAAACTCACTTCCAGCAAAGTGCTTCAAAACAACCCAACCATCATTGAAGCTCTCCTTGTCCATGCGCACGATAATAGCCGCGTGGCTATGACGATGCTTCTGAATATGAACAGGAAACTTGCACCAGCCAGCTGCATCCAAGTTCTCGATCATCTCGAACTGATCAGGAGTCAGTGCAAGCGTATGCTGTCCTGGAGTCGACATTCTTCGCTCTTTCTTCAGCAGCTTGCGATCTTCAACATCATAGGCCAGATCATCTTCTGAATTTGACGCGGACAAGTATTGCTGCTTCTGTGAGCTGAAACTAAGTTCTGTCTGCTGGTTTAAGCTCTCAGCCACAAGCCTCAACTGTAAATAACACATCTAGCTAACAACTTAGACATTATACCATAATGACTGACCAATTGCTACAGCCAAAGGCTGCTTCTGTGAGCTGTTGAGGACCTCGTAAGCTTTTCCGACTTCTTCTCGAGTGTCCTTAATACATAAGGACAGGCGGTGCTGCTCGATCTTCAACCCAGCCTCTCCTGCCTCGTGCGCCTTGATTCGACTGGCACTTCGGACTGTTTGGACGGCAGAGTAGACGAGGAAGACAGCAAAACCGATTGGCATTATAATACCGACTGTGATCTTAAGCGGGATGCTCATGATCCACTTCTTGAGGACTTTGTACTCTGTGAATGGGGCGTCTTGTTGAAGTTTCGGTCGAGCTACAATAGGATGGTCAGGGTCAAGAATCACACCCTCGTATCCCTCAAGGTAGTTGAGGTTGACCTTTTCATGGTCTGTATAAGGATCATGTTTGGTAATGGCGGATGTGTAGTGTAGCACGTTTCGATCGTTGACGATATTTGTGTACAGTGTGCGGCGCTTAAATTTCTTAAGACCAGACATGAAGATGGAGTCTGGATCGGCGAGCACGGCGAGAAGAGGTCGGTTGGTGTCGCGGAATTTATCGACGGTGAAGAGTTGGCGACCAGAAACTGATAGCGTTCGGGCGCCGAAGACGTTCCAGACGTTGTTGAGCCATCCTTTATGTGGCGTTTCCACTCCGAGATGGGGGGATGCGAATGTGGTAAAGTTCTGACAGGATTGTCAGTTCAGCGGATCTTTTCCTACTAATGTTCCCCTGGGTGCGACTGACCATGCATTCGAGATCCTCGAGAATTCCCTTCGCATATAGCAAACCAACCGCATATCGCGAAACTAGGCCACCGAGCGAATATCCTGCAATACTTAACTTGGTGATCTTGCCTCCTTGCTCTTCAATGCTGCGCAACTTGTCCTCGATCTCTGCACACACGCGCTCACCACCAAGTCCGATACCATCGTATGTGAAGTTGCCGCGGTTCTTCTCAGCAGGCAGGATATGTAATTCGTCTTCGGAATATTCATCACGCAAAGCCTTAGCAACATTGCGCATATGACTTGGATTTCCCCAAAGCTATTTCTAAGGTCAGCGCTGTATGAAGTATAAAGATTCGTCGTCGGGAGATGATGCTTGCGCCGTGAACCAAAACACAGAGGTGAGGAGCCTTTGCACTTCCGCCCGTAACGTCCTGAAGAATAACAGGTTTAGACATAGTGTAGGATGTGCGATAAAATTGGAATGGCCCAAAAAAGAGAGACTAGCATGGAAGCTCGTAGGCAAGATAGTCAAGATAAGCCCACGCAGGCCCTCGGTATCGCTCAGCGATATTCTCAAGGGGCTATTCACGACTTTTGAGTTGATCGTCATGCCGAGTTGATGGCAAAAGACTGGGGCACAAGTCTCTTATACGTAGAATAATAGCATGAAGTACAAATAAAGGCGGGAGCCGATTTTGTACCACAAACAGTACCTGGACCTAAGCTTTCAATCGTCTTTGCGGCAAGGAGAAAGTCGCTTCCTTCCTATAATGATATAATCAGAGGCAATATGCATTATCACGGTCCCTAATTCAAAACCTTTTATGCTACCCGGGAGCTGGCTGCACCTATACCTAGAGTTTGTTGGACTGAATGGTCATGATCAGAGACACTTTTTCCCACCGCTCAACCGGGTCATCTCGAGATTTCAGCCCCACACACGTGATTGCCGAGAGGGGCACTTGCAGTTCTAGTGAAGTTATCCGCCGCTGCGCTTTTGCGGACTCTGTGTTTTTGTACTCATGTCTAATATCGGCTAAGTCACCTTTTACACCTCTGAGCGATGCTACAAGCCATTATACTTCGTTTCCAATAGCTGAGGACATGAATCTCCAAGGACCACGAATTTTGCGCACCTTGACTTGCCACCTGTATGTGAATTGTACATTTGGTCTATTGGGAGACCCCATATCCATCTGGCACGAATGGTAGTAGTAAGCTCCTCGGCAAACCTAAGTCTTTGTGAGTAGAGGCAACCTTTACCAGTCATCGAAGCACCAACGGTTCACGCCACGATACCCCTAGCTTTGTGAGGGACTCGTAGTATAGGGTATTGGGTTGTCGATGCGATGAAAATGGCCTGGGTGTCATGTCCCGAATCGCAGCCCAGCTTTTATGAGATCCTTTCTTGACATATAGCAGGATATGTATGATAGTCTGTAAATGATACGTTCCGTCAGCACTATGCTCGCGGTACTTGCTGTCATGTCCGGATGTGCATTTTCCGATGTATCACTTGGATAGAGGGCCGCAGATCGGGATACCAATGCAGATCGCGGTTACGGCTATCTCGGCTGCTGATTAAACGACAAGGCCAACATTGTCCTTTGTCAGATAAGAATTTGTTGACGCAAGCCTGTAGAAGAATGAATTACTTGTATAGTTGGAGCTTGACAGCTCAGAAACCGCCAGGGTACGCTTGATAACACAAGCTCCAGCGCTGGATAATGATCAGCAACAGTCCTAGGAGGCAATCAATAACGATCAACTCGCATCTCGCCAAGACTAAGACTGCAAGTGATGACAATCTTTTCTCGTCTATCCATCCGAAGACTCCAGACAAAAAGCCAGGGCAGGCCAGCAAAGAAGAAGTCAATGATCGCGCAGAAGACTGCAGCATCCGCTTAAGAATTGCTGGAAGTTCAGCCAGCCCAGAGAAGTGGTTCTTGAGCTGGTTGATATGGTCACACCCGTTGAAGAAGGTTTGCTCATCTTTTGTCCATATATTCCACAAAACATAAATCTGATACGTGTCCCGCGACATAGAATCACCAGAGAAGACACCACGATACGTGGATCAGTTGATGAGCCAGTCGACCTTCGCTGTATTCGAGCAGGAATTTGGGCAGATAAAACAAGAAGTCGCGCTATTAGACATCCGGAAACTATTCACCAAGGTCTAGCGAAGTATCTTAGCACCTACGCATGAGCAATTATGGCTTGAGAGAGATCCGGGAAGTTGTATAGGCCGTTACCCGACCCTAGAACGGGCAACTACCTTGTGCAATAAGGTCGTGGAGTGTCGTGATATTGAATGGGGAGTTTGGTCTCTGACTCCTTCTTTCCGTCTTTGATGTGATTTCATAGGCCCTGCTGGAGCTATAGCGACCTTAATAGCTCATCCGGGCAAGGGCAGGTTCATTGACTGAGCACCTTGGATCAGGCTCCTGCTCCACGCACTAGCACATGTAGCGGAGCGTGCTGCATAGCCAATGGACTACGCATCTCAGTTTCTGTCTTCTATGATGTGTCTGCTTTACATATTGGATGTTACTAGAGAGCCGAATATCCTATTCTGAACTAGGCGGAGGCAATACTACCGATGCTAGTCTTCAGAAAGGTCCAGGTGGTTCGCCATTGGCTGCAAATAGGAAGTCCAATATTTGTACCCTAAGGATCTTTATTATGGTTTCGTCTGCAGTGAAGATGATCAGCAACCAGCAGGGGCAGGGGTCTCACGCAATATGTCAGGAAATCGAGCCGGATAAAGAGGGGCCACTATTGCCTTGATCCGATTGGGGCGACAGGGGTCAGAGGTAGTAGTTACGGCCTCTCCTAGCCTCTTCATCTGCTCAACGGGGTACCTCTTCATAAGACCATACAATTACTTAACAACGTCTCGTACTTTGGTTTTGGCTTATTACGAGCTCAGGTACCTGACAAGCGAACGAGAGAGTCTGCATCGGCTGGAATCAAGCGTGCCCTACAGATAAGAAGACCTCCAACACATGGTGAATCGAACGCAAGAGAGTCGACTCCCCTCCCATTGAGCTGTCAATATTCGCAAAGATATTGGCATTATCAGTATATTTTCCTGGCTCACACTCTTCCTTCCTTCTCATAGTCCTTTTGCGCTCCCTTCGCCGCTTGCTCACGTCTCGAGAACCAAGACGTAACTGGTTTCCACTGCCTTTGCGCTCGACCATCCTTGTCTTCGACTACTGCCAGGCGTCTACCAGATAATTCTCGACGTGACCCATTTCCACTTGAATCATAACAAACGATCCTGGATCAAAACAAAGAAACAGAACTATTTACATCGGCACGTCTGCTTGATACGTGACAGTTGCCAGACGCCTGTCCAAATGAGTGCTCATCCATTCCTCAAGATGGAGGGGGCCTCTAGGAGACATTCGGCAGAGGACCCGAGCCATATACACACATATCAATGTTCGACTCAACCCCGTACCCCACCATGTCCAACCTCAAGAAGCCCAATGGTCAAGTTTGAGGGTAAGTTCCGGCTCATCACAGATTCAGCTCTTCAGCATGGAAACCCGAGACTAATGCCACTAAGAGTTCACAAGCCTCCCCAGATTACATGACGCTGTATCACCTCAAGGTACCAATGCTGTGAAGCTCCCTAGTTTAGGAGAGTTCGACAAAGGAGTTGATGTCCTTATTCGAAGACATGGACTAGCGAAGACTGGCACTCTATTATCTCTGCTCCCTGGAATTTCTCGCAACCCCGTGGTCCTTCAGCCTTCGAGATCCATCACACGACCACATCCCTCTTGGTTTTTCCAAACCGATGAGCTTGCTGACGACTACCCGATCTCAAGAATGGGGACCATCAACGACCATAATCGATACTCGCTTGCAATTGATCCACAGCAATCTCTGCAGGGAAATGATCGAACCCCAGACACTGACTACGGCTATGGCACTTGCAGTCCATCTCTCCAAGCACCACCGAACACGCATCACTATCCAAGTCCACTACCAGACGGCGAGGGTCGGCACATCAACCAAAAGTACACAACAGAGGAAGGTGACTACATTATCTACGCCTGGCATGACAAGAAGATGAAGTGGCAGCGCATCAAGCAAGAATTCGCAGCTCGGTTCGGCACTACTCCCGAGCGTACGATCCAAGGTCTCCAAGCGTGGTATTACCGTATGAACCAACGCATACCTGTTTGGGATCAGGAGGGCTGGCTCTGCTTCGATAACGAAGATGACCTTGAACCTCAGCATGTCAGCATCAAGGCCCGTCAACGGGATAGCCAGGACAAACTCGTGGAGCCACTGGGCATAGCTCAGCGATACCCCGAACGTGCTATTCACTATTCGTGGGTCGACGCTGAGACTAAGTTCAAAGCCCAAGACTGGGGTGTGTATTTGTCACTCACTAAGACATGGAGATGAAACTGACACTACTTACAGCTGCTAAAAGAGCTTTGCAGTACGGCGATAGGCGAGAGAGACGTAGAAGAAAGGAGCAACGACGACTGAAGCTATGAAGAATGAAGCATGCTGGCCCCTGTGACCAAGATTGCAGCCCGAATCAACAATCGGCGGAGATATTGATGAAGGCAGTGTGATTTCGAATTGTTTTCTTTTCCTATTTGGTCTGAACTCAAAGAGTTCTATATCACGCTTTTCAACGACTGAATTTCTGATGACACGACGATCATGTTCCTACCATACCCTAAACCATATAACTAGTTTAATGGCAGTCTCTCAATACCGGCCAAGACATCAACATCCAGGCTGCCAGCGCTTTAAGGAATCTCCAGGATTCCAACACATCAGTGATGTCAAACCCACACTTTAAAGGGGCAGCTCTAAAACTTCACATAGCTTTTAGGTGTAGGAACTACTCGAATTGAGGGGCATGTCAACTCCAGATCCTGTTTCGCCACCCAGCCTTCTTTGTAACCGTCTAGCCGGGATTTTTATAAAACCTATCCAAGATATCCTTTTTAACCTCAAAGTTCTATCACTTGACGTAGGTAAAGAAAGGTAAGAGAGGTATATTTAGGTTGGAGTGTTATCGGAGTGAGACGCAGATAGCCTGACTAGAGGCGTCAGACGACTGTTTTGCTAAAGATCTTGGCTTGTTGGGTATTGTCGAGCTTGGGGGCGAGGCGGTGAACAAGGCGAGGCTGGGCCGTCAATTGATGGTAAAACGAATGCCGAAGTGTTAGTCTGTCTTAGTAGGTGAAAATGCATACTTTGAGAAAAGGAGCTTTACCAGGAAGATCACGAGTGATGCAAGTCTCAGTATCCCCTTCTGGCCTTCCTACCTCAAGTAGGGGATCTGGTTCGGTTTATACTCAAGCAAAGCAATAGCGCATAGGCTTGAGTCACAGGCTCGATAACATATACGATGGGCTACAAATCGAGTAAACAAAATGTCATGCCCAAGGGAGGATGAAGATTTTATGTCTGTGAACCCGGCCACGTCAATAGTCGCCAGTCAGGTCGACATTACACTAGTTTGGGAATCTTGGCGCCACATGATTGGTTTGTAGTCGTAATCGGCCAGGCCAGCAAGCGGTTCGGCCACAGGAGGTCAGTTTCAGGCCAACTCATTGGATCTCGAACCAAATTCAAAAAGCTATCCTTGCAAAGCAGCAAGAAAAGGTGAAATTTTAAAACCTGAGTTCAAGGGTCGAACCATTATGTGACCAGCTAGTTGATTGGCCGACGCTCACCTTGTCACAAATATAACAGTAATTTACCTCGCAGCCCCCTGCTCTTCTTCATCTACTCCATCTGTAACATGAGCTACATGGGTATCATGTGAATCAATGATAAATCCATTGCATGTACTCCGCAGTTGATTGTCAGTGTGCGTGGGTCTAGAAACGTGCGTTCCATCCTTCACATATCTGCACTTGTTCAAACTCTGATACCGGCTCCTCGCTTCGCATAGTCAGTGGAGGAGACGAACCATGCGCTACATTGAGCTGAGCAGTCATCACTACTGCACAATAAAAATTATGCAAGTGCTTCTTTCCATGTTTTTCTATTCCTTGGCACTAGTATCCGTCTATCAGGGAACCAGGTCCCATCTCCATAGAGCTGGCGGTGAGGGTTGCCTCTGAGCAAGAATCCCTACAGCCCGCAGGGGTTACATATGTCATATTCCGCGATTTAATAGGTATTTTTGCCATATTGGAATGTAAAAAGACCAATAAGAAACAATTCTTCCAACCTATAGGTAGAAACAATACTGGAGTGATCAGAAAACAGATCAATCGATTGGCCACTGAGAATGACAAATCTAAGTACCTGCAAGAACATTTGTAAACCCTGAGGGCTGTATCGGTCGATTTCTATGTACATACTGCTCTTCTGTTTGTCTCCCCAATAACGAGTCGATTTGCATTTTTCATCAAAACATGCAGTCTTGTCTGCATAGGGAAAATAACACAGCAAATCTCAATTAGTCCATTTGAAGGCTGGACCTTTGGCTCGATCCCACCGACAGCGTCTTTGAACTCGGCACGCAATGCGGCCGCAGGTGGCCTCATCACCGTGATGTTTTATTCTCCCGATAACACCAAAATTTCATTGGTAGAGAAGCCGTCAACGTCTGCGATTGGCAATAAATCGGGAATCAGAGTCATTTAAAGTTCGCTCTCCCACGATGGCGAGCGACCTCGCAGTGAGACATCAGGGTCTTATTGTGAACCTCTAGCCTCCTGGACAAAAAGGCCTAGTCGGTCTTGAATAGGATGAAACAGCTGCTAGGATGATGCCAATATGACTTGCCATGGATAAGCACGAAGTGGTAAAGATTTTCATCATCTTTTCCTGAGTAACGTTCGCCAGGCCTGTGTAGGGCCTCAAAGTTGACTTGCCAAGTCAAGCATTCCGTCACACTATAGAAAAGAATGTAGTTCATACCCCCCCTCCCCTCCAAGTCTGGTCCATTTTAGCCGCCGCATCCCCACGCAACGCTAGAACCTTCCTCACCGCCATCTTCAGACAAAGCCCAGACCGAACCCTAGCCATTGATTCTTTAGCTTTTGGAAGGCAAGATGCACATAGCCACAACAAAGATAGGCCTCTCAATTGAAAGCAGAATAATATGCTTTTGTGATGACTGAACCCTAGCCATTTCGTATTATTTATAGTCCGATGGCTCCCTGCTATCTACATTTGTTTTCTTTATACTATTTCCTCGTCTGCGTCATCGGTATCAGGTCAGCATTCAACTCTAGTAGACTTTACCCGTCTTACTCAAAGCACAACCATGGACCTTGACATTCTTGCGTCAGTACTCCTCAACCGAAAGAAACTTATTGTGCTTTCTCTTGGAATTTTTTGCAACGCACCTGGTCACAGAAGGCTTTCCGCTGCGATGAAGGATCACTTGCGTTCGCGCCACTATTGGCATGTCATGTTCGCGTGGCGAATTCTTCACTATGCGTTGGAAATGGGAAGAAGACTTGGCCAATGGTGTGCGAACAGGACTCGTCATAAGTGTTTGGGTCGCATGGAGAAGACGACACTACGCAGACAACTTGATATTTCTCATGAGCTTCCCCAAACAATCCTACGGCAATACCTTCCTCCAGTCATTCCTCAAGAGGTTCCTCAAATCGCTCCGTGCGGAACCAATTACAACATATCTCTGCGGCGTGGCAATATATTACGGTTCTCTGTCAGGTTCTGGCTGTATCCTGGATTCAGACGCTTGTGTTTGCCTCATGGCTCTTCCCCGACGCCGGAACTGATGTTTTCAGAGCTTTCTGAGTAAGTTCGCAGCCATGCGACGACAACTATCAAAGTCGCAAAGGTCATGAAATAACGGTGATCACAGGATATTATCCAAAGGGCTGGATACTCGTTCGCCGTATAGTTGTCTTCCTCAACCCGAGGGATCAAGCGACACGGCCGTTGCACAGGAGGTTGGGCGCAGGGTTTTTCTTGCAGCTTGTGAATGTATCAAGCGCCTTATGTCAGAAACTTTCTATAGGATGATCAAGCAGAGTGGGCAGCGATCAGAGTGGATCATCAAGGGTCATTCGTCTGAGTGCTCCGTTGGTAACTCTGAAGGAAACCTGTCTCTTACTCTGCCTTGTGAGCATATCGTTTATATGCATTTTGAGTCCGAATCGATAACGAAGGCAAAGAATCGTCACAAGTGTGTTGAATGCAACACATCGTTCGATACTACTGCATTTTGTACTATCTTTAGCTGGGAGTTTATCAACCGCGAATGAAGAAAACCTCCTTTAATCTTGTTCATAGCATTGATGTATCGTTTAGCCCAGAAGCTTTCATGTGTTCGGTAATTACAAATGAAAAAACAGCATGACTTCAAGAGCATGTTGTAGTTGGAGATTTGATTGAGGCCTCATCTTGACTTAAGATTGGTATCTTAGTTTGCTGTAGCTGACATGTTGTTTCTGGAGTTGTGTTGTGGTGTGTTGTGGTGTTTGTGCAGAGATGCAAACTCGGGGTTATATCCCTTTTTATACCCTCTTGGTCTCTTCCCTTTGCAATGCCTTAGGGCTTGCAGCAAGATTTATTGGTTATCACGACAGCTTCTGGGTAAAAGCTTATATCGGGGGGAAAAAATCCTCTTGTCATTCTTCACCTGTGTTCGCAGCCTAAAGCTTAACCTTATAGGCCGCAATCCTCCCATAGCCGCCATGATGTCAATCACTTACTGTACTCACATAGCATATGAAGTCTATATACCGTATCTTCCAGGAATTGTCCCTGGCAGTAAAGACAAATAAATCCGTCATCTCGTCCATTGGTTGGCATGGTAATGGCTGCTCTTGCAGCCTCCAAATTGGCGTTCTGGGAGCTATCGCGTCTCTTTTGGCAATTTGGCCACTTTCAAGTACATGGGTGGCTACAAGTGTCAGCAAAACGAATGTCAGTACACTGCGTGAGCATGATGGCCTATCATGCTTACCGCAAATGGCGTCTGTATCCGCCCTCTCCACCGGACACGGTTGAGCAAACAGCACAGGACAATATGCCTTTGTGGCGTCAGAAGAGGCGTGATGCAGGAGTCCGTTTGAGGCACCTTGGTCTGTGGAAAGCTTCTCAAGGGAAAACCTAGCTATCGGGAAGTGCTGAGACGTGGAGAAAGACTCACCATTGCAAGCGTCCAAAGAGTAGTCACCGATACCGTCGGGGATCCCTACATTTTCGTGCGGCCAAAGATGGTTACCCATAGGGCCTCGTCTTACAGAACTGAAGCATGAGTCGTTGCGCGATAGATTGAATGGTACTTCGAGGCGTACATATTGGAGCCGTCATGGTGAGGACATGTATACCGGTGTCCGATAGAGTGCTCATTCAGGGCCTCGAGGGAGCTGCAACGCCTCCCGCAATTAGGAAAATAATAAGAGAATGGTCCTGTATCACCGCGTAGAGGATAGTGAGCCTCTAATTGATATTTCCAATCAAGGCTCTGTAGCAGAAGCTAACAAATTCGTACAGCTAAAATTATTTTGACAACAAACCTTTTGGTATAATCGCCAGTCGCGACTGAGAGTAGGTTCTGTGGGTTCCATCACATATTACTAAACTTTGATGTGCCTTGGCGACATTGCGTAACGATGCATCCAGAGATGAGAATTGTAGTTTGTACGACGTCCACCTGTGGCGGCAAGAAGCTACCATCAGGCGCTCGGTTGTGAAGAGCGGAGGATTGATGGACTAGATGTCGCCTAGAGAGGAAATGAAAGGCCGAGGCGTAAACCAGGCCTCTGATTAAAGTAGAACGGGCCGCAGGTGCGGTTCGATCTCCGGCAGCTTAAGTGGTATCGAGTTATGGAACAACTTAATCAGAGCCTCAAGGATTCAAAGACACGAAGTGCCTGCGAACTCTTAGTCGGTCTGCCCTGCCGCAGTATGGGAATTGGAATCGCTCTCAAGCTCCAACGAAGAAACAACAATCTCAACGGCGGGCTGGGCTTCATCCCATGGAGCCTCGTGGATACTATACCCTTACCCTCGCTTGGGCACAGGCATGGACCCCGGTTTTGTGCTACATCACATTGTGTATTGTGTTGCTTGTCCACGCGAAGCTCCATCTCAATCCATACCTACGACTCCACTCTGAAGCCCCAGACAGGACTACCATGTCTCGTTGTCTCGACAAGTGAGCAAACATGAATCTCTGCAGCCGCTCGCTGTGCAACTGAAAGGCAATGTAACGAGTTGGACTTTGGAACAAAAGGCGACGAGATGGAAGAAGTAAAAGGCAATAGCCTGCCCTAGTGACAGGATTTATTTGAGTGCAGGTGCAGGTGGAGCCATGCGGCTCAGTCCCCTATTCTTCGCTGCGCGGGCGGTAGCATGGCTACCATGGAGGGACTCATTTGAATGCCCTATGAATACCCTCGGCTTCGAAGCACCGCTCTGGCCAATTTTTATTGTGCGACCTTCCAAACCCTCAACTGATGTCACAATCGGGTATCCGTACTGAGGAACGGATGAAGGGCTCGATTACATTGTAAGGCCATAAACCTTGCCAATTCGTAGTACAACTTCAAGTCTCTTGAGGTCCTGAAAATCGCTTAATGGCCTGTTTCATAACGGTCTACTCCGTAAGGGTGGAGGAACTAGACATGACAAGGCGACGGGGACCGTCTCCTAGACATGGCCAATTTTTTACGAACACGGGAGGGGTATGAAAGCATGCGCAAAGTGCAGATTCTCGAGGCAGATTAGTGAGACGGGCGATTATTCCATTGGTTGGCAATTGAATGGGCAGTCGGTATGCTGCCTTAACTGTGTCTTGATAGCCGATGCCTGCATCTTGCGCCTCACTCGCTCATGCTATTGTATCTCAAATAATAATAATGTTATAGCCTCAACACGTATGGTTGATATTCTGTGAGTATCTAATTCAGGGTTTTGAGTCGCTTATGCTAAAAGCGCACGCCTCAAAATCACAAAAGTTGTTATATTTTTAATCTCCTTCAAATATCCATGTCACCGGACATCCGCTTTGGTCTTCCTTAAAGCTTTTGTCTTATCGCTTGATGTTGGGTCGTGAAGCTGTGCAAAGGCGCCGGTCTGTTAAGCAGCCTGCCTTGGAGGTCAAGCCCTTCATCCGACAGCCACTCCTGAATACGCTCATCGTATCCTTGGCGCTCAGCTGGTTGATTTGAATCGCTACATTTGCGGTTCAGTTAGCGAACAGAGCGTTGTACATTGGATACTTGAGACAAACCTCGTCGAGGATGTGATTGAGGAGGGCATGCTGAACCAGGCCGTGACTTTATGACGAGTTCGCGGCGAAATGTTATGTTTTGATTCGAAAGCTCTGTCAAACATATAAATAGCTAGTATTTTCAGTCCCAAGCGCCATCCTCCGCAACGGCGTACACCATGACATGATACTATACACAACCGCGTACTCGAACTTTTGAACAATTCCTCACAATGTGCAGTCACAGTACAGCCAGCAGGATTCAATAGCTCCGAATCTGAGTGCTTGCTGGCTAGGAGAAACTGAGTCAGCGGCAGCGAATGAGAGTTGATGTCGTGTCTCACAACAGCAGTAGTGGGATTCTGCATCGAATGAGAGTCTCGGACAGGTATTCTACTGCAGTAAATCTTCCACATTTGCGTACAGGGACCACGAAAATGTGAAGAAGCCTCTGCGATGAATGTGATTTACGATTGAGATTGATCCCCGGCAGCAACGAGATACAACAACCTCCCCCCGACTCTTGCCAATGATTCTCAGATGCAGCCTGGGTCTTGGAACTTGAGAACACGCACCACTGTCCTCGGAAGAGTCTCTGGTATTTCTTGACGCTCTATGCGCCGTCACTCCCCCTGCTAATGATGATTCAAGATATGATAGGACAGTTTGTCCTTGGCTACGTTCTCAAAACGAGGTCGAAATGCTCCGCCATGTTCATCAATACGACGAGCATTCTTGCTGCCGTTATCGTCATATGCTCGAGTGGTATGGAATCCCTGGGAATGACTCCCCTAGCATGTTGAAACCTGACGGCGACAGTCCTCTTGTGCCAAAATTGGTCTCTCATGGCTGCTACGGCGGGCCCGTTGATCAAGTGTGGCGGAGGAGGGTCTCATGGAACAGCATTTCTCACGCTCGCCATACTTCATAGCCAGGCACCTCAACGTCGGTTTGTGCACTCTCTTTCCTGTTCTATAGTCATCTCTTTGACCGCGCTAACGATCGATAGGTTTCTCTACTACTATCTGACAGGGGCAATCACCGTTTTGTTCCAAACTCTCGGTTTCTTTTCTGCCTCTCCCTTATCCAAGCACGGCCACATTCTGCCTGGCGCTTTGTCTGCGTTTTGTTGTATCATGGCGTATGCTATAATTCTCTTCTTGAGGCAGATGGATGCCCATGCGAAAGAACCGAACCAGAATGAGTCGAGTCCTTTGCTACCCGACGGACAACAAATATTGCGTGACGATATCGCACCAACTAGCCATATAACTCTGTCAGAATACCTTACATCGCTCTGCGGGAGAAGCTCTCTCCTTAGAAGCCAGGAACTGAGGTTTCTCCCGATAGTCTTTTTCCTCATGGGTTTTTGCAAATCAACCCGCCCGCTCTTCACAACCTATATCCAGCACAGAGATGGCGTGAGCCCTGCAGAGGTACGAAACCAGCACAACCTTTGCGGGTTGGCAGTTGATCACATTTTGTTAATCGATAGGCCGACCATCTTTGGCTTGTTCGTACTGTCCTTAGCGTCGCGCTGTTCGTCTTTATTGGCCTACACACGGCGTACACCAAACGATCAGGCACTGTCAACCTTGCGCAGGCTAAAGTTGGCATCTTATTCATCTCGGCTGGTGCATTAGCGATCGGTCTCTCTGGGTCATACAACACCATTACCATAGGTGAGCCTGCACAACTACAACCTGCGTATATCGCTCTCTGACTGCGGAAGCCCTCATCGTCAACACCGTTGGCGTCGTGACAGACCTGAGCACACTTACTTTTGCATCCACTTTGCTCAAACCCGACGATGCGGACTCCATATTGATGCTCATCGCATCAGGTGAGAGCTTTGGGACATTGGTCGGGATTGGAGCACTCTACCCACTCTATCATTGGAGTATACGAGACGGCCTACCTTTTCTCGCCGGTGGTCTACCTTACTATACTTGTGGCGTACGTTATTCCTTGGTCTAAGCCCTCGTGATCATACCCGCTAAGTCCGAAACTCAGATGCTCTACGCCGTCGTAGCCCTTATTCTCTGGTCAGCGGGACCTGAGCCAGCAACGGAATGATGGGATGGGTTATATGTACTGGCTCTCATTGAACAATATGTTCTGGTGACAAGGGCCTAATCAGCATACATTCGACCGTCACGCCCCCAAACCACCGCGTTCAGCGTAGATACATCACCTTCGGTAGGCATGTTGACGTGAGACACCTGATCATGCCAGTCAACGGAAAAAACGTGTCTCGACAACACTGAGCATCTCATCCTTAGAATTGGAAACGGGTAAATGACATGGCACTCAGGAACTTGACTGATATCTTTTCATTTGGTTACACCTTTTCCCCTATCCTCAAAGCAATCCTCATAGAGCCGCGGCTGCTCATGAGCACTAGACGTGGTCTACGATTACTTTTCGCAAGGCAGCGAGTCGCTCCTAGCCTAGGAATTATACCTATTACGGTTAGAACTGATTTGCGCCAAGGCATTCGAGCCCTTGTAGTCAGTGCAGATCCTCTAACTCCATGCTGAAGCCGCAAGCTAAAACTCACCGCTCAACTCGTGAGTCGACTCACCATGAGCCGCATGGATTCACTGGCAGTCAATGGGCCTCACATATATCCTGTCACTCTGACAGGCCATGGTCTTTTCCCTTTTCTCGTCTCATGGCCTTTTGTTCCAAAGCCTAACTCGTTACATATTTTTTTTTCAGCTTAATAGTAAGAAATATGCTTGGCTCCCTGGAAAGAAATCTTGCAGAAATTGATGGACTCTCGGCTGGCTTCGCACATCTAGACGCAATAGAGCCTGCACCGAGGCTCAGTCAGGTAAATCACCAAGACAACCTTGCCTCTACGTTAGACGCATTGTGCAATGCGTCCCCCATCAACAATCCCGAGATCCAAGGTCCCAAGAAATCCTGGTCCACCATTCGAACAACCCGCGATGGCATGCAGATCCTGTAGGAGCACTTCGTCAATGTTTCCAGAGATCTCAACCTGCCAGTAATCAATGATATCCGCAACAGCTACCAGGACGGGAAAGGACTTCGTCGAGGGGGGATCTTAGCGTTCCGCAACAGCCTGATCGGCGCAGCGCCACATGGGCTTGGCCAGATATTTGCATTTTGTTGCTTATCTTATGTCATCTCCTGTCTCATCCATTGCAGAAACAGACTGGACAAGGGCGAAATCCTTGCTGGCATCAACCTGTCGTTCTACTCTTTCCAGAAAGAGGACGAGCGACAAGCATTCATGCTTCTTGCCGAGCGGTTTTGGCCAGAGGCCAAGGGCCATCTCCATTTCGCAGTTTCGGCCTTGAACTACAACTCGCGAGAATTGTCGACCGTTCTCCGTCGTTTGCGAAAGAACATGCTCTCTTTATCAACTAAGACGGACCCGGTGTCGGCGCCGCCAGATACTGCTGTTCCTGAGGCTTCAGTAGCGTATAGCCAGCAGATTTATACGTACCCCTCCGAAGAAACAAGTCGTTCCAGTTTGTCCCCGGCTCCACAAAGTTGCTTACAACTCACTTGATACCATCGTCTACATGAGTCGACTGCGGCTGGTCTGAGCTTTGTGCACAGTCGAGATCTACGGAAAGATGGATACAATCAAGGTCGAACCTCTTGAGCAGGGCCTGTAGGGAGTCACGAGACTCTGCTGTTGCCTGTAGACAGGACTACAAGCTTCAAGGCGGACAGCATGGTCCTGGCTCAGATAGCTGATGAGGAAACATGCTGACCCTTCATGGTGGGGAAAGGTGGATCGAGATACTCAGTGATCTACATCTTGTACCTAAAGCCACGCTCTTCAAATGAATCAGGAAGTCGAAAGAAGCCTCATTAGCCAGACTATGTATCCCTGACCCAATTTTGCCTCTTTTCATACGGTCGCTTACACATATGTCTGTTCAAGTTCTTTGATCCGGGGAGCGTTGGACACTGTTGGAGACCAGCTCTGGGGGAAGATACTCCTTTAAACACAGCTTCCTACTACACCGATCTATTTTACGCAGAATGTTGAGGGTATGGTCGTATTCGCGCTGCAAAGGGGACGCAGCTCAAAGCTATTGCTGTCCCTTGCCATGGATATTTCTGCCTGCGATTCAAAGACAAGGAAGAGCTGGAGAGGCGTGATATTGACTTTGGCCACGTCAATTCGGCGTACCAGAGATCCACAATTGGAGGGTTGAGGGTCAGAGCCATTGTGAAAGACATTGCGTCTTCAAATAGCGGTATTACTTCGACCACTGTCGGGAGGATCCTGAGCAGGGTGGTGTCGATGAACAAGGGGGGGATATACAATATGGATATTCGGATTGATAATTTTCGTGACGGGAAGCTGGTGGATTTTGGATTATCCTGGACTGAACCTCACGCTCTTTTAGATTTTGGCCCTCCCGATGCAACTCTGGAGAGAAAGATGGCGGACAGGGTGATGTTCGAGCAGATGGCGAAAGACAAAGAGATAAAACTCCGTGGGAAACCAGGGAGGTCGGTCAAAGCACTCCACGATATGACGCTTCGGTCTCACACAATACAGTGAAATTGTTCGTCTCTCGCGGAGGGCAGAGCAATGGAATTCGAGTCGGAGAGAAGGGCCGGCTTTGAAGAAAGGGTTCTCGATGGACGAAAATAAGGAGGCAAAGTCGAGAATGGCATAGATATTATACTATCGAGATGATAGACTAATTGTTCTTCTGTTCCTTCCTTTCTTTTTTTTTTTTTTTTTTTTCTTAGCATACGAGCGCTAGAATACTGTCAGCACATAAGCTTTATGGCCCATGGTATACAAAGACGTTAGCATCCGCTTTCAACGGGAGTGCGTGAGCCTACTGAGCCATAGCTGAAGACGCCATTATATGCCGAATTGAAAATCGGTTCGCAGTGTGCAACAGGGTAGGCTGTAATTCCGAACGTTGTTCTCAGGAACCCCCGCACGATGCCCATTGTGTCGCGTGGAATCGGTGGCTAGCACTCTACTTTTATTGGCTGATTCTGTTACGGGAAAATATGGCCCCCGCCCCGGAAAAACAAGCGGATACATCCGAGCTGACGTCTCCCAATCAAGGTTTCCCCGCATAATTAAAACCTCATACAGGTATCACAATCAAGATCAGGAGGACGTATTTTCCCGTACAAAGAAAGAACAGAAACGCAGAAGCAAGAGAAGATGTGCTGCCAGACTTGAGATGAAAAACCGAATCATCACGAGGGGCCTGACGTCAACTGCAAATGAACCATCTACTACTGTGCGGTTAATCCAAGGACGGACTCAGGAGGATTTGTATGAAGGAAAGTCCGCAGACATAAACAAGGAGATACTCAAAGACATTGAATCGAGGCTCGCGTCATGCCAACTCGGCAAGGTGACGGTAATACACGCGTCCAATTATGTTTGGGAGGGGGATTTCGAGGATGGGCTGTATATCGTGGGCGGGGCGTGCCAAATCCAACGGCGCATTGCCGGGTTGGCTGGAGACAAGATGGAAGCTGGTAGGTTTTTACAAAGTACTTTTGGCGATGTATGCAATCCTGTCTAACAGCAAAAGACGCGCCCGAGCACCACACAATGTGCAGCTTATCGCCCGACAACGAAGGGCTCGATGAGACAATTAGGAGCACGGACCTCGACATCGACGAGAGCTACGATAAGGCTTCGAGATTCTCACCGTCCGGCCAGCTTACGCCGGGTTCGGGAGGCGATTCGGATTGTGGACCTTTCGGCGATGTGCCCGCTGCTGTTCCTCCGCTAGAGCATCCTGGCGAAGATTATACGGTGGACTCACTGTTTCGTGAACCGACATGGGGTTCAGACAACGGAACGAGCGCGGATGAAATAGTCGAGAGTGTCCAGCGCTCAGTGCATTTTGAATCCGATGCTCTATCGCCAGAACATGACCTTCCGCCCTCGGTACCCGGTACAATGATCATTACAGGGCATGGGGATGAATCTATCGAAATTTCAAACATACGCCAAGGGGATAATGCAGTCTTCTTCTTTGGGTCCGATATCAGCGAAGACTTGATGGAAACGTTATTGGCTCATCGATCTAGTTGAGATTGAACTTTCGAATTCAGCGGACTGTCGATTACAAGGAGCAATACCGTCGTTCCGTGCTCAGCCCAGCCTTCTGATAATCTCCCTCCAGCCCTCTGCCGATAACCTATGACTTTGGCATAGCCAAACGGACCCAGTAATCATAAGGCAGTGAGAATGGCTTCGGCAAGTCCCTCCGCGTTGGTGAGGGCATTTTGCTAAGAGGTTGTTGGCAATCCTTTTATCTGATATGGTGTAAACAAATCCATATGAAATTGAACGCATTAGTTTGTATGACGCGTGGAGTCCGAGTTCTCGATAATACTTAGGAGGATACGTGTCCTTGGGTTGGAGGGCAATGGATATGAAAGTCGACACTTGTTATTCAAAAGATGACAGGCTGAAGAACCCGGCTCGAGATGCTTACAATTCTGCCCCTAGCCCTACTCAATCCTACCAGTCTTTCGTCAATAGTTTGGTCTCGGGCGTCGAAGCACGTCGTTTCGCTAGGTGTACTGGAGTGGATAAACCCTCTGGCAATGTAATGCCGGTACCGGCAGGCTGACCATTGGTAGTACCGCATACTTGCCCTACTATCTAGGCCGTTTATAAGCGTTCCAGTGCATCTATGTAACCTTTACATGCTCTTCTACGTTCCTGAGTCTCGTCCGTCGACCTTTCCATCCCCTCCATGATCTGCTTTAGCATCTCGAGTCCCCTTTCCTTCTGTTGTCGGTCAATTGGATTGGACCGCAAGCCTCGAAACGAAATGAAAAAATGCCAGGTTGATCTGGTTGCCGATTGTTAAAAGACGTCGGAGTTCCATTGTACCCTTTACCCACGGTCCAGCTCCCCGCCTACTGCCGCATGTTGCTATCCATTTGGTCACCAGAGAAGCATACACGACCAATTTCGGCGGTGGCAGCAAGAACAATTGATACATGGTCAACCGTGTCGTGGATACATGGCAATCCCGCCTGAGGGGGTTGCCCAGACATTGAACCCTCAGAGCCAAATGATCCAGCATATTGGGCACCCTGCGCATGCGGACATGACAGACAGCTCTCATGTCAAGACTGAGTGTCAAGTGTCTCCTCAACTACAAGGGCAGCTGTCGCCTACGGGGCAGGTTCACTATCCACAAGACGTCAGAGAGCTACAGGGTCTTGTAAAAACAGTGCCCGCTGCCGATGCCAAGTCGACACCAGGGCCAATTCTCGCTGCAAATCCATTGGTCCTCCCACCGGACAGGGACGGCGTGCAGAGGGTTACTTTTGAGTATTCCAAGGACAGTGCCAAGATGCAATACACCGTTCGTTGCGACGTGGAGTCAGTTGACACCGATGAGCTATCCCCGAAGTTCAAAGAAGAGAACTGCGTCTATCCCCGGGCGTGCGACCCCACAGCTGAGTCTCGCGGCAACCGTTGGAAGTACGAGACAGAATGCAACCGCATTGCCTGGGGTTTGGCCCAACTCAATATTCCCCTTCGATGCAAGCGAGGTCTCCTTCAGCGAGCAGTTGACACCTGGCGCAACAGCAACAAAGATCCACGGCTGTGGAGCCGACGAGTACGACGCTTGGCAAAGGAGAAAAAGCGACACAACTTTTGTGGCTGTAGAGCTAATCCTCGGTAACCACAGAAGTAAGATCCAGCAGAGTATATATGAAGACCAAATTTGAACATTCGTGCTGCTTATTCTTGAATCATATTTGGAAGCATCCGATGTGATTATCGTGATGTCGCAAGACCATATCAGAAATCGCTGGACTTGACAGCCTCTGTGTTGCTGGCAAGAGGTCTTGTCGATCATGGGTATTGGCCTAATGTGTTTAACATCTTCACCTGTGTTTCTGTTTTTCGTTCTAATGGATTTGCATAATAGTTTGGCTGAAAGAAATCGCTACAAGCTGAAGCTTTTACCCGCCTCCTTCTCGTTTCGATCCAGTATCGTGGCATTTCATTTCAATTATACCTGTAGACTAAGACGCCATCCACTAGGATATCTAATCGAATTAGCTTCTTAGATCAGGAGCAAGTTGAGCAAGAAATACGTTGAAGGCAGGAGATATAAGCTTCGGATAACACAGCATTAAGCCACCAATGTCAACAGCAGCACAGGAACAACGTGAAGTGTGTTGCGCAAATGCGAGTACGTATTGTACCGTAAGCCCGAGAGTGGATCTGATATTCCTGCCGCAACTGCGTGCTTTCAATCTTTCTGCAAGCTCCTTTTTGCATTTGATACGGGAGAGAAATGCGCAACTGCGTAGTGCATCAATCATCAGCCGTTTCAAACACTTTAAAGCGCAGTTCCATGCAGATGTCTATCCCTTGGTAAAATCAAATCCTTTATCTTTCATTTTCCAGGTGAAATACAGACTCAGAATATATCAAGATCACTACCGCTATCGCTGCTTTGTTTTATTGTCACGAGCTGACTCTTCAAATGGAACATCATCTCCGCCTTCAACCTTCGTCAATACCACACCACCCCAAGTTCAAGAGAGATTCAGCTGACGGCCCCATCAAGCCATGCACCCGGAACGCTGAAGAAACAAAATTTATCCTTCTGTTACAGAAAGTACATACATCGCGGTCATCGGAGGCTGTTGATCTTTCTCCCTTTTTGCACCAATGAGATAGAGTACAGCCACGAGCTGTGATTGCTTGTCTGAAATCCAACATCGCGCACTTTTGCCTCATCAGGTAAGGCGGTGTTTTGGACCTTGCAAAACGTGGAATGTGCCATTAGTGCCTCAAGCCAGGTCAGCTTCAAGTTCGGACACCCTCCCTCCCGGGGTAACAGGGGTCTCTAGTCGTGTGTCGCTAAACCATGTCTTCTACAACGCGGAACTGGAATGACGAGAAAGATTGCCGCGCGGGACATTTAGCGTCATGGTGTCTTCTGAGAAATCGCAAGCTATAGATTCATCAGTCTATACACCAGGCGAGACAGACATGGATTCGGCTATCACATCACTTTTCCGTTAGCTTAATCTTGGACAGCGTGATCCCTTTCGAACACGTAGTCCCATATGCCTGGCAAAGCAGCTGCATTCAACTACTGCCACTCGCAAGGCAGTCAGATCACCGCATCGTGATGGTTATAAATATTCTCGACGGCGAAGTTCTTGGCGAGGAAACAGACGGAGAAACATGCGATACCGATGATGATCTCGATCATCATTGGACCCCGTCAATCAAGAGAGTGTGTATGAGGCTCGAGGCTATCAGCCTACTTTCTGGGGTGCAAGTACACCAGAAGCCGTTATAAGAAAGTGTCTAATCTGTCTGCAGGTGGTATAGAGGGATTGACCTGGCACTAACTGAATGCTTTGCTCTCTGGATCACAATCGCTCTGTATGTTTTCTTCAGTTTGCAGACAAATACGATCGCCTGGCGTATATGATCACTCTGCTCAATGACCACGTGTATCTATAAAACCATAGTGGTATTTCCAAGTAGCTGAAGCAACCCCCTGCTAGACATTGCATCTTTTTGGATATATGGTATTTAAATCCCTGTATATTGTTGCCTTCTTTTTTCCCGAAAGCGATCTTTGTTCAGGTATTATGGTAATCACTTGCATTGTAAGCTTAAAACTCCATGCTGCTCCCAGCTTATTGCTATTCTTGAAGTGTGCAGCACAGTGTTCAATAGCTCTCCAGATCGCAGTGGAGGATGTCTAGACCAAATCTGACAGTCTGTGCGGATGAATGATCTGAGCGATGTCCAACTTTGGGCACAATTTCAAGTTGACATCACTGTTTATTTAAACCTCAAGCACTTATGCATGGCTGTAGGGCGTTAGCACCTTACAGACGCACCCGCCAAAACCATTTCGTTCTCTTTCAATCAAATTTTCGCTTTGTCAATCCTTGTTAACCCAAGAGCCTACCATGCCTGCTAAAAGCCGGTGAGACCACAGCATCTCAGACATGGAAACGCTGTTTGCACCCCTGCCTAGATGTCCCTGCACGTGGGGCTGCAAGATCATCAACGTGCCTCCATCCCACTGAGCCAGGGCTGCATTCCGTTGTTGCATACCCTGCAACTCTTTCCCAGTCCCGAACCTGCATTGCCTACCTTGCATTCGCAGGGTTTTAGAGAGAACAGCCAAAAGGTTACGTTGTGGATTTCCCCAAGATGCCGAGACACACGACCCTTATCTGCCGTTATAGCATAGCAATATTGCTTACAGATGATAGCCGGCTCGGGCGAGTTGAGGTGCAGGCCAATGCAATCAAGCTCAGCAAGTTTTTATGACGAGAGTTGGCTGTAAAACCTTGTGTGATTAGAATAATCGTTGTCTGGCATCGTTCTTAACCAGTTGATATAGAATCACTAGCTGGAAAGGAGAATGCAGACGAGCCAGAGGCTAATTTTCTCTTACAGGGATGGCACGGCACACTGGGATGGAAAACGCGCCGCGCTTTGAGCAAGAATACTTGAGTAGTGGCACGCACGTGACTTCGTTATTTTCTCCAGCTGTCGCGAACAGATAAGATAAGCACACCGCGCCACTTGTTCAAATGTTCCCCGCGTCATTCAGTCAGACCAAAACAAAACATCATCATCATCAGATTCCATCCCAATTTTTATCTTAGTATCTCCGCCGACGCGCGATGCCCCCAAAGCATGGAAGTCAAGCATAATCCGTCGTCTCGTAAGTCTCATCGCATCATCACCCCTCCGGAACGCAAGACCCTCCCATCTCCTCCAGCCTCTGGCGAACGCAACCAGGCTCTTGGGGCCTCGACCGATACCTCGTCCTCGTTCTCTTCCTTGTCCGAAACGGCTGATGAACTGCCTGAAAACCTGCTCGCCCTGGAGAAGGAACTTCTGGGAGTTCGAGAGCATTCGTCTGTGGCGACCGCCAAATTGAGCAACGGAGACTACAAACGCTGCTACGACAAGATCCAGGCTACCTTTCGCTGCTTCGACTACCTCTTTCAAAAGGAGCTTATCGTCATCCGAATGCCGTCGCCAATACATGAATTTTTCATCTGGAAACTAGGAATCGCCATTCACGAGAAGCTACGGGACCTTGGTCGCCAGAATAATCAAGTTTCAAGTTTCATTAACAAGATTGACAACGGATTGTCTGGCCATATCGAGCTACTTGACAAAAATGGACATGAAGTGTTGAAACGGATGCCTGATATTCAGTTCCAGTTTGCCGGCGCTGAATACCCTGGTATGGTGGCTGAAGTCGCGCTTACGCAAGACGTGAAGCAATTGGGCAAAATTGCCAAGGAATACATTCATTATTCATGGGCAGCCATTCAAGTCGTCATTTGCGTTGATCTCAATACCGACAAGGAATCTACTATCTCAGTCTGGAGACCGGCATATACTCCCATCCCCGGCACTGGTGAAAAGGAATTATCTTACAAAGAAGTTGTCAAACGCGAGGCATGTGTATTCCAAGCTAGTTCTTAGACGTGAGCTGACCAATCTAGACCTTCCGTACTGCCGACGGCAATCCCGTCAATCAGGGCTCCCTAACCCTTCATCTTCATGACTTCGTGACCGAGGAGTTTCGCCAAGGGATACCCAACCTCTCTTTCTCAATTCCATACTCCGAAATGGCCGAGATGCTGAACAGCTCCCAGAGGATTCACGAGGGCCGGAATGTCGCAGCGAAGCGGAAACGGCCCATACCTCGAGGGGTCAAAAGACGATCAGCTTCGTTAGAGTCCGAGCCGGAGGAGATGATCGACCAGGATAACGCAAGATACGATAATGAGGCGGCGGCAGCAATGAAGAAGCTGGACACCCAGGACAAGACGTACGAAGATGTAGAGGGCGAGGAAGAGGAAAGGCCCGCCAAGAGGCGTGCTCAATCGGCACGAGATTGCGCGAGTACTTGAGCTTTTGGATTACATTGCCATTGGATTGGAGTTCAGGATAGGGAGCATGCTTGATAGACATTGCGCTTGGATGACACTACTTTTTTTAGAACGGCAAAACTGGCATAGGCACCCACTTCTTTGATAGCTCAATGGGTAGCGAGAGATGTAGACTGCTTGGTAGATAAAGGAAGTAAATCCGCAGCACCCTCACGGGCGTATTACTTGGGCAAGTCGAACTCCTAGCAACACTCGTTCGCCATGTCTGTATTACACTTCCTAACCGATCTATCTTGTTGGATACTCAGCTTGATGAAGACTATCTTAAGCACCTGGACCTCGTACGAGATGCTTGCGTCCACATAACCACGCTAGAGTTATCTCTTCCGTTCACCAGTGCCTCCCCGTCTCCACAGCCTCGTTGGATTTCATCGACATGCGGCTCAAGGCTTTTCCGCTGCCGCAAGACGCGATAGTCAATGTGAGATGGCATGGCGGGGAATCAGTGGGGGCGAGCGATGACGAATCGGAGGACCTTGGCGGTATCGACAACTGGAATCATCCAGATGGTTATCTAACGGCAAAACTGTGCGAGCGCTGATGGACGGTCCAAATCACCAAAGTTCCCCCCGGTGAAGGAGGTCTGGACCGATCCTTATGACATGGTCGAGTTTACTAAGGGGTTGTTGAGAGCCCTCTATGCATATGGATGGTGGATTTCCCAAGCACCACTCTGTGAAAGCAGCCACTCAAGCAGAAGAAGCACAGGCCTTTAGCCTTGGGCTACCGTTCTCGTTCTTAGAGTGACGTTTAGTGTAGAACGGCCTATCGTTCTATCCGCACAATCAGAGTGTGTGGGAGCTAAGCGACGTGGTGTGACAATACGCAAGTACGTCAATTTGCCCCAGTACGTCAGTCATACAGAATATATATAAATCAAACTATTTCCATAAGTTGATGGTCTTTTTATATGTTTCATCTTTTTATCCTCTTTATCTTCCTCATCTTCTCGTCTTCCTCATCTTCTTCATTTTCCTCGTTTACCTCATCTTCCTCATCCGTCTGATTCTGAAGCAAACATATTAGCTCAAACAACTCCTCAAAGAATTCTGTCCTGTTCTGCAATCCCCAATTCTTCCGATTCTCAAAGGACCTTTTTATCTTTACCATTTTGTTTACATGAGGAAGCTCCTTACCAAACTCTTGGTAGTCATGGTCCTTCAACTTCCACCATCTGGAACTCCGAACCCCTCTTATGAATACGAGGAAACGCCAATAGAGTGACAAGAGATCATACGGCGTAATAGGTATGTCATACGCTCTGAGGAAATCGTGAATCGCACTCTGGGGATCGTTACACGAACGGTTGGCGGGGCGCATTTTCTGAACGACATGTATCACCCTCCGTACAAATTCCGGCTGCTCTTGACGAAAGTGTATTTCGTGAAAGGCCAAAGTACTTCTTTGGTGGTGGTACACCAAGTGTCGAATGACCAGGTGCATTGGTACACATTCCTCATTGACCGCCTCCACGGGCAGGTGTCTCCAATCCGGATAACGCGGGTATTCGAACTCTGGCCTTGAAAAACAACCAAGGTTTTTGATGCTCATCTATAACTGTTCCATCGCGCAAATAGAGATATTTGTTCGTGCAATTAGTACACTCATCTCTGAAGCTCTGGTGACGTGTTTCTCAACACAGAACCGGACTTTCAGCGTTGCGTTTCATGCTTCAGTTCTTTCCCGTAAACCTTCTCGGAAGACGGCCTTACAGTCAATACCTTCTCGAGCTGTTTCGATGAGAGGGGTTAGCGGAAAGATTTGCCATTCACACACCAAAGACTGAAGAGTTCCAGTAAATGATGATAATGAATGTTGTTGCTGAGTCCAGGGTAGTTACATTGTTAAACAACAGGGGTCATCCGACAGAAACGCGACGCGTTTCGTCTTCTAGGTTTTCTAATTTTATGAGTGCGGTATGAGAAACGCAGTGTTAGACGGTGGTTGGTCAATAATAGGAAACGCAATGCGTTTCTGCTGATAATTCTCAAGTAGGGTCTCAGCTGTGTAGATAGGTGCGACATTGAGGAAAAGTAGGACTCGACTCATAAACAACCCGATCCACTACGAAACACCAAGGAATTTGGATTGCGATGCAGACTTGCTCTCTTCTTTTCTCTTCACCACCTCTCGTTATTTATTCTCCCTCGTTCAATTGAGGCAGTTATTTCCCGTGGTCTACGTTGATTCCCTGAATTTTGAGCTGTTTCTTGTTGTCCAATAAAACCATTTTCATGAGTTTATGTTAGGTCGCTTTTCTGGAAAGGTGCTTTTGCTATGCTTAATCTACCTGAAAGTTACTTCAACGGGCGATATACTTTTTATAACTGTATGGGAGGCCCAATGCCACTTCCTGGTCTGTTTTTATGCTAACAGATAGAAACAAGTGAAGCACAAGTGACGTTGTTTATCTACCTCCACCTTCAATAATCTTGAAAGGCTTCAACAACTACAAATGGAATACCCTCATGATAATGCATAGTAATATTACCACCACACGGATGGCTGAGCGGTTTGAGAAACAAAAAACAGGAGGTGATATGAAAGCTCTGGGCTCACGTTCACAATTCATTGGAATTCACGGTCGACGAAAGTCGTTCCACCAACCCTTCACCTCGACCAGACAATTGTTCAGAAAGCATAGAATTCCACAAACTATTGAGCTGCTCACTATTATCCAGGTCAGTTCCCAACTTTGTCACAACTGTTCTCGGGGTTACACTTACGGGGCTCTCTCGGCCATTTTTATACTCCTTTCTCTACAGAAAAACAGGAAGCGGCGCATTACACGTGCTCTTGGAAAAGACGCCATGACATCGCCTCGAGGCTTGGCATCCGCAGCAAGCTCTCCGGCGTCCTTTTTCCTGATGATGTGAACACGAAGTGCTTCGATACTCCACTCCATCTCCTCAATCTCTGCGAGGTTGACGTGGAAATCGATCTCGTCCCTAAATAAGCCCCATATCGCAGGTTTCACATCTTTGAGTACTCGGTATTGGAAACATTGTGTCTGAACAACCCAAGTCCAATACTGAGTGACACCGATATGGCTGGTATGACGCCGAGTCTTAATCACATTAAGCCGCCAATCGTACTTCGTGATGCTGTCTCCACTGCATGAATCTGTATCGGACCAGACCTCGAAGTGGAACTCGTCATCTTCCGGAACATAGCCTGAGGCAGCGTCAGTATCTGACTCTTCCTCCTCCAAGCTCATATTTGAACAAGTATCTTGGTGCTCCCCTTCGTGAGATTGTGATTCAAAGAGCTCGCGTCCAACTGGCACGTTGTCCTCATACGTCCTGTCCATTACAGCTGCAGGTGCTGTGCCATTGTGAGAGCCACGTTCAATTCTCTGCAACTCAGCTTTCTTCTCCTTCAACATTTGTTTGTTCGTTTTCAATCTCTTAGCGATCCAAGTAAGGTATGGAATGAGTTTGAGGCGGCTGTCTTTTAGTCGCTTCCTGTTCTTTTTAAGTTTAATGATCTTCTTTTTCAGGGGAGCGATATCAGAATTTTTGTTTTCAGCCATATTTTCAGCGAGGGTTCTGGGTATGTGATCTGTGGCGTGAATCAGAATCTGGAAAGAGTATTGCCTAAAACAAAGCGGAGTGTTAATTTGGCAGAGAGAAAGATGGAGAAAGGCAAGACCGGCCAAGACAATACGTCGCATGAAGGTAGTTAAACCAAGAGAGGAATGTTGGGAATTAAAACAATTCAAAGTTGGCTGTATGGGGCAGGAAGAAATAGGGTTAGCGACAAGTTAACACTAAACCCAATCTGTTGCATCCAATCCATGGCCCGCTAACTCCTGAGCTATCACGTTTTGCCTCTTGCATGGGGCACAGGATTGTTGGGCTATAACCCTGCTATAAATACGAGAATGTAGCTCAACCGACCATTGACCCCCCCTAGTCATCCGACCAGTGCTAAAGCAGCACGTGACTTATATACCTTCTTTTCTTACTTATTAATATTTTAAAAAATCTATTCTTAATTAATTTAAATTCTTTTCTATTAATCTCTTTTTATTTACTTTTTAAAGATTTATTTTAATATTTTAAACTTAGGATTTAGATAGCATTGGTCGGGTGAGATATTGAAATCCCCCCTGCAATGGTCGGATGACTAGGGGGGGTCAATGGTCGGTTGACATGTAGTCTCTATAAATACGGCCCACAACGGAGTTCAGGAAGCAGCTGCTCTACAGCCGAGAGAAAATTACGGGGGCAACTAATCTTCGGCATGTCTTGCAAGTACCTATTTGACTCCAGAGACTCCGTCTGGCGCATGCTGCAGCCGTTGCTGTATTCCTCCTCATCCTCATCCACGTGCGGAAAAGCCAAAGAGTCCGCAGAGGCACCGAATTTACCTGGCCGGCTAGAAATATCTCATTCCAGATTTGCATTGGCCGCTGCTGTTTGTCTTCCTAAGATTGAAGGCATGCATGATACTGAGATATAAACAGGTGAATCGGTTCTCAGGCCATGCTGCTGCGACGGTGGCGGTAAAGAATGTAGCTACGATGTGAAGCCCGAAGTTCAAGCAATGGTAGGATCCCAAATGAGCAGTCATGCCTGGGGAGAACAGCTTGTAAAGTCTACCGAGTATCACACGGCCATCCTGACTTCCTGGACACTGAGAAACACAGAGAAGTCGCCATGGTCCGGTTCAAGTAGCACGGTATTAAGACGGTTCTCCGAGGTGAATTAAATCTCCTGCTACAGCAGTGTATTGCTAAGGAGTCTGGAGACGCGACTCTTGTTGTATTCATATCTGAGCAGTCTGACAATGGCCGGCCGAGCGCATGTTTCCATGGGTTTGAGGGAAGCCCAACATCTATTATTGAGGAGATAATGCACCATATCGAGATCCTAGAACGGGATATCGGCGTCATAGTGTTGGAGCAGGAGAGTAAAGAGGCATGGTGATTTTGGGCGCAGTAATGTAGAGCGTTGTGTAGGGTATCTGTACAAGACAGTCCATCGCCCTGCGGCCGGGGCCACGCCTATGATGGGAGCCCTCCGTGGCTTGCGGTAAAATATGCTTCTCCACAAAGTTCTGCTCGAGATTGAAAGTCTGGCAGCCCTCTTCAACGCTTCTGATGATCGTGATACTCGTGAGAATATTTCTGAGACAGAAATCCCTTTCGGTTGGAAGAGTGAATGAGCGGGATCGCGCCCCTATGGTGTTTCGCAGCTATCTGCCGAGGCTGTTGCAGCCAGAGACACGGCAGCAAACGCTTCAGCAAGCTGGTGCAAAGGCAGAGAGGAGTTTATCATATACAAGGAATGATGAGAATGGTGATCCGACAGCTATAGCCCTACGTTTCGCAGTGCGTCAATCTTGCCATGACCATATGGTTACGCACTACCCCGAGCAGCGCAGCTTGAGGCGGAGCTAGAGCGCCTTACAAGGCATTCTTCATGTTGATGTTGCAACATACACATATTCTTCCTAACACCTTATCCCACTGGCTGTTCTCTCGCCACCATTTTCTGAACTTTTGGCCTTCAATCATTTTAGACTGTTAAAGATAAAAGCCTCTGTCATCGATATTCTTTCTGGATGCCAGGCAACGGGCTCGGGGCACTCTTCTCGGTTGTTACTGGGAGAGAGCGAATCTCCCGAGCATATGTGAGAGTCGGGTATTGCATCCGTGATACATGTGGAGAGAGGATACCTTTGGGCGAGCACCTTGAGGGCCTGCGCTGTCTGCTGGTGATCATCCCTGGTTTCGCGGCCCTAGCTTTCCCTAGGTTGCTTGCTGGGTTGTTCCGAGAATGGGGAAACTGCAGCCTTCACCCGCCTGCAGCGAACGCTATCGTATTCTCCATTCTTGCAGATGCTGTCATGTACTTGACGATATCTTGGACGCGGTGCCACGAGTTCTCATCGTCGAGGTGCTCGTCGCCCTTTCGATGCCACCCCTAGCCATCCCTTACCTGGCCTCTCTGCATGAATCCGAGATATGATGGGCCTAGATCTATCGCTAGAGGATATCGCAACCTAGCCCGAAGTCCGTTCCTTGAAACGGAGAAGGGTCTTGTCATAACCCGTTGGCATGGATGTTTGAGGCTCCATGTCGTGGATCAGATGAGTATTGTAGTTGATGGAATCGGCTCAGAGAGGTGATTCGGTCCTTGATCCCGAGGGATACGAGCCAGCGGTAGAATCTGCCTTCTCCCCGTCACGTCCTCAGCGGGATCCTGCACTACGCGGCGCCATCATTCGCTCAGCTGGATTCCCAGGCGCCCATCACTTGTCAGATAACATTTACCGGCTCCTTGGTCTCCGGTTTGTTGGATAGTGGGTTCATACATGCCACCTGGCTGCCCCGTATACAGTTCCCAGGTAGCCCTTGTGGCCCCTTCCCGACCTCGTCGAGTGGCTGTATATGACTGTTCCTGGGATCTGTTCTTCGCATGGCCGGCTTTCCCTCTGCCACAAAAGGCCTCTTCCATGATACCATATATCACATACCCGATTGAAATACCTCCTCTGCTCTCTCTGTTCTCATATTCCTTTCATACCACACAGTGTAGTTATCCAAGAGCAACAGCATAAAACTTCAGGAGAAGAACGATCAGCTGAAGGCATCCCAAGACCAGTTGCAAGATGCAAGAGGTGGGGACGAGCATTGAACACGTATATCATATACCTCCAGCTGGTTAGTATGGGGATCTGGGAACCCGATCAGAAGCGCATTGAGAAATCAATGTGTTGAAGCCATTTACGAACTCATCATGGAACACCCCACCCAATCAAAGGCAGTGGGAGGATCTGGCCCTCCCCCATTTCCCGCCACGCCCCTCGTCTCTAGACATTCTCCTGTGTCCGAAGAATAGAGATTTGGCTTCCAAAAGACCAGGCCAGCATCACTATCATGCCTAGCGCTGCAAGCACTTCTAGAAACAGTGGCAGGCCCGCCACAGACACTCTCGGTAGTATATGCCCACATTGGCCGATATCAACATGAAGCTCCTCTAATACGACCAACTTGTTACGGAGCTTAAGCGTATGGTTCAGGAGAAAGAGCAATAACTCATTGATAGAGACTTCCAGATGAACAATCTTGGGTACACACAGAGATATGGGCAGGTACAGCAAGAGCGGCTAGAGACCAAGCAAGAACTTCGCGATGCGCAGCACCGCTACCGCGAGTCCCAGATGCTTCTTCTCAGCAAGTAAGAAGAGAAGGATAAGCAGGGCCATCATCACCTCTTACAGTCTCAATCATTCCCCAACTATCAGGCTCCGGCCCAGAGACAGAATCCTACCACTGCAGCTCCAGACGTTTCCCATTGACTGATCACAGCAGGCGGGCATAACTTACAAGCAGCTCAACGCGAACGAAAACAACTCAGACATCATTACAAGAATACATAAGGTCCCATCTTCGTAACTCTACCTATAAATACCGACATCCGCCTTTATTGACCTCACAGTCCTACACCTGCTCATTTAGCATACCAGGGACATCCCATGTCCAAAACAATAACATATATATGCAACCAGCAGATCAAAATGCCATCTAACATAGGGCGGATCATGAGGTGCCTTTGAGATCCATCGATAATGGCTGTCTTTCTGCAAAGAGAGTCTCAAGCGTAAAGGATTACAGGTCACCCGAGCTACAGCTCCCAAGAGCTTCAAGGATCCTGAAAGCGACTCTCACAAGCCAAATGTCCCACGCCTCCGCTCAAAAGAAGATGCACGAGCTGGACCATGCATCAACAGCAATGTTACAGCTCACCACGAGGGCCTGGGGCTGCCCATGTGAGATCCCGGCAATGTCTCTGATGTGATCCTGCTCGATCTTCGGCGTCCCGATAGCTGCTGTAAGCTCTAGGAAGTAACACTGGTGTGGCGATAGTGCTGGCTGTAAGCTATATTGTGCGCCATGAAGCCGAAAGGTTTTGCTGACGGGCGCCGATGGCTGGCTCTTCGATCGCTAACTAGCTTTTGCATATGTGTGTCAGGCGCTCTGGGGCGGGGATATAGATGAGATGCTGCTTGGAGCACACAACGCCCAAAGAAAGAGCGGGCCAAGGTGCTGGGTCTCTTGGTTCCAAGGTGTAGATATGAATCGGATGCCCCATTGAGATGGTTACTGTCGAGCCTCCTGGATATGGAAGCGGCGGTTCGTTTGGTTGATCGGTCGGATGTCATGGCAGTTGTCAAGATGTCGAGGAAGCTATTGAAGAAAGATTCAATTAGGACATGGTTTCAGGTATGGCAACAGGCAATCCCATGGCGGATTAACTGATTAGAGAGGATCGTAAGAGTAATTCGTAACTTACCGGGCCGCGTCTCATATCTAGCTTTTTCTGAGAACTTCCTCAAATTTGGTAACAATTGTCAGTGCATGTATCGGTATCTCCGTAGCGCGCAGTGCCATTAACCTCTTATTATGCTAACGCGAGTGACCCGGGACGGGTTAAAACGAGCGTGGTAACTTTGGCGTATAAGAGGTCTTTCTTCGTAGAGCAGCTTGCTGATTTGTTGAAACTACGGGACAGCGCTTGCTAAGATAACGGATACGACGGAGCGGAGTGATCGCTCTTCAAGGGAAAGCGTAGTGGATACGTGAAGCGCGTGAACGGATCGGGGATAAGTATAAGGGCCTCCGAGAGGCTGAAGCTCGAAGAGCCAATTACATGTGGAACAGCCGTAAGGTGGATTCCCCCGGCGGGGAAGAGGGGTACATAAAGGGGCTGGCGCCCTCTTTCGAGTGCTTAAAGGTATTCTGGAAATCTCACTTTTCTTTCCTTTTCACTTTTCAAACGTGAAAAGTACTCATTGATTGACAGTGGTCAATACATTAGTTGCTCAACGTATAGCGTATGCTATCGTTTGCCCGAGCATTTTGGGAACGAGAGAGTGACAATCATCTATTTTTCCTTTTTTTTATTTGCGACAGCAAATACAAGGGTGATAACAATAGACAGTACTGTCTTCGTTATATTATTGTGAGCGAACAACACGGGGTGTAATTTTATCAGTTGCTGACGCAATTAAGTTATACATAGCAAGCATACAGCAATGTCTTGCGCTCCCATCTACATTTCACCTGGACAGGTGAGAAAGGCAGCATTGGAGCTGCTAGACTCCTTCCAATCTCTGAGTCCACGACTGTGGCCCGACTCCCCCACTTTCGTGTTGAACGAGAAGGGGAATTTTGAATATTCTGTTTTGGGTGAGCAGCATCCGACGATTCGGATGGCTTCGTCATTGCCAGACGAGTTTCGTCGTTCCATCCCTCCGTCTCAGACACTCAACACTGAATTTGTCAGGTTGAGTCAAGCCCGAGGGTCTTTGTTGGCGATACTGCTTGTGCATGTGCGCCTTTGGACTAGATCTTAGGTGTTGAACAAACACGGAGAGCTTGTTCCTGTAGGAGAAAGGAAGGTGCTATCACCTGATGCCATTCTCACTTTTGTTGATTTGGTCCGGGGAACGGACAGCTGTTATGATTATGATAGAGTAAGGAACTTTTTGCGAGAAGCTCCGGTAGTTGATCTACCCGTGGACATTTCGTATTGGCGTGAGCCAGGAGTCGAATTTTTTTTGAAGTATTGGTATATGCGACATGGATTGTACGCAGATTTGTGGTGTAATTGTAAAACGACGTAAGGGAGCTGGAGGCGACTGATTTGGTTTTACTTTATTTAGGTTGGATATGAAGTTTGTGACTTTACCATGATATTTCCTGAGTTGACTCGGAAGCTAAGATTGACTCAAGTAGCGATGCTAACGGCTGGTAGCGGATATTGAAGCTAAAGCATGGGGTACGACCTTCAGTCCTGCCGAATTCTTCAGTTTCTAGCTCCTTCTGAAGGGCTGTAGCAGTAATTGCACCATGATCACTCTGGCACGTCGTCTTTGTCATCGATACCCCTTTCAAATTCTTTGTCCATGACCGACTGAGGAGAGCAAAAGTAGTCGCCTGGGTGCGCATTCTAATTAATACACAAGTGTGCAAGGTTGATAAACCTCAAGATACGTCTCGTTGGTTGTGTCTTGAACGATAAGAAACCTTCAACCCTAGAGTCAGAATGGTTGCTGAGGACGACCGAGGTGATTCCGGTACACATCTTCAGCAGGACAGAATGACTGCTCGCCTCGAGCAGCAATAGAATCAGCTCACTAATAATCCTGAGGATGGTAACCAATAGTAGGTACCGTAGCCTATTTTTTCCTGTGTCAAGACATGGTTGAGGAGGAGAAAATGATCCTGTTGCGCTGCCCAATCTGTCTCGGCGATCTCTCTGTTCATGGATTTGGTAACAAACCCGCCGAGGTTATATCCCTTTATATAATTCTTGCAATAAGATTTATTGGTCATGGTGAAAGCTTCTAGGTAAAAGCTTATATCGGGAAACAAATATAGTGCTCTCATTCATCACCTGTGTTCGCACCCTCAAGCTTAACCTTATAGGTGGCAGTCATCCCATAGCTCTGCGCCCGCCACACCTTCCTTCGTACTAGCTGTGGGGTCGCCGGCGCCAACAAACAGATGGCCAACAGAAAAGGGGGTGCCACTGCAAGGTCATAACATTACGACCAGAATATGACTTAACACGCCATACTCATAGACTGTCTTTGTAAGCCTTGTACGTCAGGCTGGAAATTGCGCCTAGGGCCAAATCCAGCGAATCTTCGCGCGGAAGCTTTCCAAAGAGCTGGTACCGTGTTTCAGGCCTATGCAAGCATGGAACGAGCCAGCAAATGTACGAATACCAAAGCAGGAATACTGCCTTAGGGTTGTGGAGGCTGGCCCTTGAGCTTCGACAGAGGACGTAGGAAATACACTATTGGTGGGTGCTTCTGAAGGGCAACAATTTCAGCAAAACCCGTGCACCCCAAGACATGACAAAGGCAACACAAAACACAGCGCCTTAAGGAGTGGACGATAGGGCGTAGTGAGGGCAGGTATGTCCGGACAGAAACGGGGAATTTGGGGGATCTAACTATATCTCTTCTTCTATGGGCCTTCGGGTACTCCGGTGGTGAGTGATTGATATGTAGGGAGATTGCTGTTGGCTTAAGGGGACGGAGCTTAAATACTTCAGTCAACATGACACGGTTGCACTGAAATGACAAGCGCATATCCGCCAACAGCTCGAGTTCGAGCATTATTGCATCCTCTGGAGAAGACACCGTCTTCTGGCTATCTGCACTAGGCGCATTCATCAGCCACGCCGGTTGTCAGTTCACCGGTTGGAGATTTGGTGAGAACGCGATCATGATCATGTAACCTTTATTTTCCGACTCCCCATTGTTAGGCGGCCTTGCAGGTGAGCTGTGTTCAAAACCTATTGGCAAATCTACACTGCCGATAATGCAGTCGTGCCGTTCATCTTTCACGTATGCTTTGTCTTGACCGATTTGCGGTTTTCATTGTCATCATTTGCACGTTTGATCCAGGACTACAGTTGAAACTCTTCTATCATCACTTCTGAGTAAACTTCAAAAATGACTGTGCGCGCCACTATCACAAACGACCAAATTGCAAAACTCCCCAAGAGCTGCCAGCGGGATGTTCTACGCGCCCCTTGAGGTCGGGTTGGGAGTTTTCACGTTGCAAAGATGTACAAGTGGATCAACTAATACCGATCAATATGAGATGTGAACGAATCGGAGCAAGAGCAGGTCAGCCGCCGTGCTAGTGATGTAGCCACCACGTTGCTTCTGGCTTGCAGGTGAGAGAACAGCACTAGACATATACATGGCATTAGTGGGCAATTCCGATGCTGCATGGATCCACTCCTCTCATTTCTGGTGCAGTCCGATAGGTGATTGATGCTCAGCCGTTGCTGAATAGTATTGAGAGACAGCGATGAACATGGTCCATCGTCCTTAAGCTGCATCGTTCGTGCTGGTCATCCTGTTGGTAGATGAGACATGCAGCAAAAGCCTGCAGCTCACTCTGGTATCATGGTTATAGCTGGTATCCCCCAACCCCCTCCCCAGAAAATGGCGAACCATTCTCTCCCCAACTTGTCTTCATATCTGGTTCGCAATGGGCTGGTACGACGTACTCGACATTGTCATGTTCTTCCTGCCGTTGGTACAGCAGTATCAGGGGCTTGACCACCTGTTGCTCGTTTGGTTGCCCTTTACTGATCACCACACAAAGATCCTCAACATCCTTCGGACATTACTACCTGCAAAGACGAAGCTAACCTCTAGCTATGTCTTGCCCTGGCTCAAACTTAACCTAGAGCCAGAGGATCCACTACTTGCTCTTCTATACCGACATTCCAACGTTCGTCTGGTCTTTAAGCCTGACTCAGTTCACCTCAGGTTCGAAATTCAAGTCTTTCAGTACACGGCAATGGTTTGGTGGAACCTTTCCAATGCAATCGCACTTGTCCGCAGCTTTTCCTTACCTCACCTGAGCAGTTTGCCAGATTGTACAATGGCTGGACTAGGGAGGGCTTTGTCTCTGTTAGCAGCCGAAAGCTGGAAGGTCAAGAGCCCGTGTTCAAAACAATGGAATGCGAAAAAAGGTTCGAAAGTCACTCGCCCTTCGGTACTATCACTCATCTATAGTAGGCAAGAACAAGAACAAAGAAATAAAATATATTGCAAATAACAGCGACGACAAAAGTTTGCCTTTTCCTTGTCAGGCAGGCCAACCTGCGGGTCGGATAGCTAGACGGGCCATATCACGATGGGCCCTTAGAGTCCGGCGACAACTTCCAAGCTACTTCACACTGGCAAGAAAGAGATTTCGAACCAATGATGGGACATTGCCTAGTGAGTACCAGGCTTATGGGCCAAAGGCCTTGTCGAGTTACATGATAGATCGAGGGAGGCCACACGAAGCTCCTTTTCAAGGCTTGCCTATTTTTCGACAGGATCATGCGTTCAGTACACGAAGCAATATTTGATCATAGTGGAATCTATACCCAGTAGGAAGGAGGGATGAGATTACCAAAAGCGCGCATTTCCGTGAACTGAATTGTATAGCCACCACAAAACGACTGCGTGGGTTTTAAAGGAAGTTCTTTTAATGAAGTTCGATTGCACTTTGATTGGCGTGGCATTTACCAGAACGAATAGGTTGATGTCCACAACTGGTAGAAATGACGTGATCTGGAAAGTCGGCGAGCCTTTCCACACATTGATGACTGTAGTGTCAGATCTTGGTGATACTCAAGCAGGACAATGAAACTAGATTTATACTGTTTATAAACCCTTCTATGGTATCATTTTAGTTTTTGATCTTCTTATCCAGTATCTTGCCCTTTGTCTTCCCTGTCCGCTTTGGAATGGAATGCTCTGTATAAAACCGTTCTTGATCTCCAGGAACCTGTATACCAGATTTCCTGTTACTGGAAGCTGTTCGAGATTCTTAGTTAGAAACTAGGCAAGACTGTCAGCTACTAGCCATAGCGCTGGCATTGAGTGCTGTAGTCTTTAGGTGACTCTTATCTGTGGCCCTCTGACTAGAGATGGGACTGAGACGCTGGTTGAAGAACTCGATGACCTCGGCTTTGGAAAGCAGCTTAATCTGTGCGGCATCTCGCTGAGCATTTCGCTGGTAAACGTCGTGTTTCACTAACCGCCAGACTTGCCTCCAGAAGGTCGCTGGTAATACATCTTCTCTGGTTACCTTCAACTGTTTTGCCGTCCACAGTTGACGTTCCACTTCTTCCAAAGTCAGGTCGGGCATCGTCAGGGTTCTCCGTTGTCGCGGTCCTCCGTTTTAGATATTGCCTGGCAATGGCAGGAAGACCTTTGCCAGTAATTGCTCTTTATAGCTCAATAGTTGTGTGTTGCTCCAGAGTGCGTTCTCAAACACAATCCTTTCCTCCTGTTTTGACGCCGAAACTGATATGTCGAGCACCACCCCCGTTGTGCGATAACACGATCCGGTATCTATACGATGTGTCGCACATTTGATATTTGCGCTCGCAAGCTCCTTGGAAGCATGAACCGAATCCATCGATATGTCGTAATCTCAACTCTGTCATGCCTTTGTGCACTGCCGGAGGAGGCTTCACGTGCAGCTTTTTCTCGAACGACGCCATAGGTGCATGCGGGTCGACGTACTACCAACTCCCTCATCTAATTATCAACGTATCTTCTCCAACGAAGTTGTAAATTCGAAGCTCTTTCTCTTCTTCACTAGTTGGTATCGCCGGCCTAAAGCCCCGTCGTCTAGGCGAAAGAGGAGAAGCCAAGATTAGTTGTTTATTTCCTACATGACAGTGTTCAAACAAGTTGCCAACTCGTATATTAATCTCCTGTTTTTGTATCGGCGTCGCAGGTTCAATATTTTCCTTATTGCATTCTTCTCTTGGTTCGAAAGCTTTGCCTTTTTCGTTTGTCTTCTGTATTTGTTGTGGAGGTCTTCTCGCTGTCGTTTTGTTCGAGACGGACACTACTTTGTTCTTGCTCGTATGTTTCCGTCCGGAAGGGGCACTGGGCGGCCGCAGTCTTCTATTTGTGCCTTCATTGTCATAGAAGAGGCCGTTTCGCAACTTCATACTGGTGCTGAGATTGTTGGAAAGCAAGGGCACGGAGTGTTCTAAGCTCGGAAAATGTGTCGAAGAAAAGGGAATGTAATAAGGGATTTTTTATGCATGCCGTTGTGATCGGCTTCCTTATACTCATATACAAAGTGTCAGTCTCCGACTCGGCAAGTCAATACCTACTTGACAGCGTTTGGCCAAATTAGCACGAATCCTGAAACGGCCCAGTACGCGCGCGGCTATCTTTGCTCTTGCCAACCGTAAACTTGTCTCTCCAAATACCCGATTGAAGAGACTGCGTCACTAACGTTTATGGCTGCCGAATTGTCGGACAGATCTAGGTTCAAAATACAGAAACTAAACCAGTTGCTGCCATCCAAGATCCCTTCCGCCTAGCCCAGTACTACCGCGACCGCGAATCTTACCGAGTCGTTAGCGATTCGCCATATTCCCGATGTGAATCGTGACATGGGGCTGGGAGGGATAAGGTCGTTCATTCTCTTAGAAAAAGGAATACTTAATACAATAGTGTGACAGCTCTCTATTCGAGCTGCACGGCAAGGAGACAGAATTATGGTCTGGACAGCTTATGAATTGGTACCCTAAATCCGTCGGATCGGTAGTCAGAAGGGGTATACAGAGAAATGTATCTCATGAGGGACTATCAAGGCAATCAACAAACGCGAAAGCGAGGCGATTAGGAGTCATCAAGAATTTGCTACACTTTTCCTCCGGCCAAAGAAGACATTGCCTTCGCCTTTGCAACGTCGGTTCCAATGTCGGCCACCTACCGCCAAGTCGGCGCTTGACGTGACATCCTGGCGTGCTGTACTAAAACCAGGAGACTGAGAAGCAACTTGAGGTGGGTGTGGTGTCGGACACTGGTCCAGGCCACTCGGAGAACTGAGTAGATAAGCTTCCACTAGTTCCAGAAAACAGTAGGCTGGCTGGAGTTGGAGATAGAACGTCGTTTGTCGCTAACCGAAAGGGGCTTCCAATACGGTTATCCTAGCTACCAGACGGACGCCGAGTGTTGCGGTAACGATTCAGTTCGGGATAGATCACTAGCGGTTGCGATGGTTTCCGTACCTCAGGAATGTCAACAATTTGAATCTCGGCACGGCTATTCTAGACTCGTTTTGCCTCTTCGAGAGGAAGAAAAAAGCATTGGGTGGGGCTGATTAGATAAGGTGACATTTACCTCAGAAGGCGGTGAGCGGCAAGTTCAAACTTGGGTGGCAGAACAGTGCCACCGTTTTCAGTCAAATCCATTATCGGCTCGAAACACAGCCGAGCGATCCCACTGGCAAATCATCTCTTGGTTCCCTTCCAGCCAAACCTATCACTCGCTCGTTCTTTTAAATGTATCAAAGCATCTTTCCCAAGGAAAGGAGTAGAGTTCATAATTTTTCATACGGTGACTTGACAAAGCATTTTCCAGATCCAACATAAACGCGATCCAGCAGTGTTTGAGAAAGCCAGAAGCATAGGCCAAAGCTTGGCGGTAGGTGCTCAAGTAATCTTGTTCGACGGGGAAGAAGCGAATGTTGCTGTATCCGTATTGATCAGAAGTTCATGCTCCTTGCTGTTATAGCCTTTCCCTAGGCTGAGGTGGAAGTGTATAAATTATTTGTCCAGAGGGCTGTAGGCCTGAAGTGAACGGAGATTGCCAGATGTTTCAACATAGGGCAGGTCATCTTCGTCGCAAAAACTTGGTAGCGCTCTCCACCTATAGAATGCTGACGCTACAAACGGTCTCCGTCGCAAGCCAGTAGTCATTTTGGAAGCCTTAGTAGCTAGTAGATTTTATTCGGGATGATAGCTGTAATAGCTAACGTAGAGGTCTATATCGCCGAAAAGTGTTACTGGGATCGCTACAAGAGAGGAAAAGAAAACATCGACAGAGATCTAAGGTTGGCTAAAGTTACTTAGAGTCATGGTGGACCACTTTGGCATGAATTGTAGCTCGGAGCTGCACGGTTGGGTGGTATGATGATATTCAGCCTAACAATAAGCCACCATGAGAAGAGTCAGAAGTTGATGGATGAGCCAAGCGAGCACGTGACGCCACCCATCTTTTGCCTTGCTGCTGCGGCGTCTTGGATTACAGAGAAATTCAGTGGCGCGACGCACCCAAACAGTCCACGCCCAGGAAATCCACGACCATGTCCAAAGAAGGCCGTGTCGTAGCTGGGGAGCCCAATAGAGTTGTTGCATTTCCCAAAGCTCACTAGACCCATCTTCGGCGCTGCGTCAGAGGTCGCATCCCGATCGAGAATGGGAATGTTTCCAGAGTGTACGCCATAAAACCGCTTACAGCGGTGAAAGCCACGAGCTGCTGCAGAGTCGGCCCCAAATGCTCAGCAAGGGTTTCGTATCGTCGCGCGTATACCAATTGGTTGTTGGGTAGCGGTAGCCGTTCCTTGGCAATAAAATAGAGGGATCTATGTCCGGAGCGCATTTCGTAGAGACTTTGCTTAGCCAAGACGAGTCGGTCGAGGTTTTCGTATTTGCATATCTCGGCGGCACGCTGCACGTTGCCCCAACGCTTGACCAAATCTTTCTGCGTACGACGATCCGAAATCTTGAAAATCACCTCAGAAGCACGATCCAGTGAGAAGACGGCGCTCGTTAGAATTTCGACGTCTTTGGTAGGATGACATAATCAAGTTATCGCGGAAGTTGAAGACTGTTGAGAAGAGTTTTCACAACGGGTTCCTCCAGTTTTATGCCTCCGCGGATGCTGCTGACATTGTAAATTTGTCTGACATGTTTATTGCCTTCCGAGACATTTCTAGATCCTATCCAGCTTCCTGATGCTCATATATTGTTCCTTTCATCCCCTTCATGATTCACTTCAACATTTAGTGCCCATCGCCCGTTCGGTGCCAGTCATTTGGATCTGACATCACAACTGTTCATGACTATCTCAAGCTACCTACTTAACTCTCATCTGGACAGTTGATTTCGTCACCTGAACGTCGCAGCTTCTTCAGAGCCGGCTCAGGCGTCTCGAGCGCCGAAACGTGTCGCTTCGCTGAGCGATATAAAGTGGATGAAGCCCCAGACGAGGCATTACCTCTCCCAGCTAACTGGTCGCTGATGGTGTCAATCCCCAGGCTGCCATCTAATTGCTCTTCCGTCCCATCCTTCAATAGCTCTTCTATCTGAGTTATGTATTTTCCGCATTCGATCCTGCCTTTCTGATGCTTGTCCATCGTTCTTTCCATCCCTTTCAGGATCTGCCTTAACATCCCGAGTCCTTCTTCCATTCGTTGTCGGTCAATCGGATCTGGCACTAGATCTTGTAATGAAAAGAAATATGCCTGATTGGCCTGATTGACAAGTGTAAAGGGATCTCCCTTGCCTAGCTGGTCGAACTTTAGCTCAGGGGCCTCTCGCATCAGCGAGCAAGCTTCCTTCAACTTTCCCTGCTCCTTATAACCTAAAGCGAGGTTGCACATCTCCGAAATTGTTTCAGGGTGACCTGTCCCCATGACCTTTCTCTTAGCCTTAAGCACACCCATCATCATTTCCTCTGCTTCCTTGAAGTGTTTTTCGTTAAGCATCAACCCGGCCATGTTATTTGAGTAAGAAATCAAATTAGGGTGGTGAGCACCCAAAGTCTCCATCTTTTCCAAAACATCCATTAGCATTGGCTTTGCTTCTCTGTATCCATCATGTTGGGCGTGGGCGATAGCAAGACAGCCCTCAGATCGAAGTGTTTCAATGTCCTCTTTGCCGAACAATTCACGCTTTCGTTCCAGCACATCTTTTCTTATTTGTACTGCTTTCTGAAAAGAGCCCATCCTTTCACAGGTAAGTGCCAGATTTTCCAGAGCAGCCAGCGTGTTGATGTGGTCTTCACCCATCACTTTCCTTGACTCTTCAACCACCTCTTCTCCCAAATCCTTTGCCTCTTCATGCCGACCTCGCCTGCAGCGTATGTATACCAGTTTGGTCTTTGAAATGATTGTTGTTTCGTGGTCCCCTCCCAAAACACTTTTCCTCGTCTCGATGATCTGAAGCTGCAGTTCTTCAGCCTCAGGACACTCGCCAAGGTCAACAAGAGTGCTTGACAGGTTTTCCATGCAGACTGATGTGTGTTTGTGTTTGCTGCCAAAACGCTCGCGGAACATCCCTAGCAATTGGCGGTGAATGACTTCTGCCTCTCGTTGACGTCCTTGTTGACAGAAGTATAATGCTAGGTCACCTTTTGAGAACAAGGTGTCCGGATCGTCCTTTCCCAGCTCCTGTTCCATGATTGTGACGAAAGGGGACAAGATTTGGATTGCCTCTTCAGCCCGACCTTCTTTGTAACGAAGACGTGCCAAATTCCGCATCGAGGCAAGCGTGTTGCGGTGTCGGCTCCCAAGCATCTTTGCTTGTACTCGTATCGCCTGAATGGTGATGTTTCGTGCTTCATCTAGAAGATTTTGAGCTTCATAGATTGATGCTAGCACCAACTGCATATCGGCCACGCGATGATCGTTTTCTGGATTTTCACCGTGACTTCGCTCGTCAGAGATCATCTTGTCTACGAGAGATTTGGCCTTTTCGAAGTAGCGTAGGTGCTTGTAAGCCCGTATAAGAAACTTTTTGCAGTAGAGTAAATCTGGATGGTTGTCCAAAGTTTTCATTCTGTCGAGGGCCTGCTGCAAGAGGCCTGCAGCTTCTAGATATTTTTCTTGTTCCGCGTAGAGCGCTCCAAGATTTGCCATCCAATTTAATGTTATAGGATGCTTCTGACCGAGAAATTTTATTCCTGCTTTCACCATGATATCGAGAAACTTCTGGGCCAGGTCCAGCTTGTGAAAGCGTACAAGTTCCCCGACCATATCGTCGAGATCGATAGACGAATCAGGATCTTCCTTTTGTCCCCGTTTTCCCAATTCCACCAGCGCGTCGGAAATTAATGCATCGGGAACTAATTCGGTAAATGGTATGTCCGAAGGCTCGTTGGCCTTTGGGCCCGACATCGCGTCGATTCGGCAAGGTCGATTCAGCAATATAGTTGTTCGGATGTATGCGGTGTATATAATGGCATCGAAGCGTCGTTTCAGTTGACCATATGGGAGGCGTTCGTAGGTATCTAATCCCCTCTTCAAAGGCCACGGGCATCCACTTACTCCGTCACATTCCTCGACTGAACATGAATTTTTGCTCCCTGCTGCGGATAAGTTCGGTTCTCTCCCACCCGAATGAGGCCGACCACGATGAAGCGGTAACAGCTGCCAAGGGTCCATGACAAGCGAATTGAGTAGCGAGATGGAGCGAGGTAAATAGCCAGTCACGAAACAGCCTCAGCTATCCCGCATGGCTATCTATATGCTGTATCCGCCGTCGACATGGGGCCTGACCTATTACGTCTCCTTCACGCACAGGCATAACTAGTGTTTGCAGCAATGATTTTAGGGCGCTATCGAGTGCTCCACGACATGTTATTATGGGCCAATATGCCAAAACTGAAGCCTAAACCATTTGAGAGGTACAAATTCTGTTTCTACACTAGACTACCGATGGTATAAGTTTGAGGAGTGGTACTACTGTCAAGCTAGAGTTGAGGATCTCGGGGTAGCACAAGGACTTAATGGACGGCTTCGCGTGCCTTTTCTGTTGCGACCCTACATATAGACGGCGCATTGTTGCGCCACGGCGGTACCGCGTAAGCTTCGATCGTTTCCATCCACTCAATACCACTTCCCTCGTGTGCAAGGGTCAGTCTCTCCAGTGGTGACGTGTATTCAAGGCTCACTAACATCTTGAGTGTTGTGAGAGTCTTGATGTTGATGCATAGCCTCATAGCCGCTTAGGCATATCGTTCGCATACCGTCTGTACCTTAGCTTCTGCCTCCACCACTGTTGTCGCAATCGTCTGGAAAGCACCCATGATGACTCACGCGCGCGACCGCACGGCCGAAGCATAGTCCATCATCGAAGCGACCATCGCCGTGAACAGCTGCCTAGCAGTGCTTACAGATAGCATTCTCAGTCTTCTCAGGCACATGGCCGCTTCAGCTATGTGTTTGTTGCACCCCAGCCCTACATTTGTGAAGACGCCTATGATCTTAGCCTTCCGCTTCGGCTTCCCGCCAGCCCCAAACCCTCTCGTCGCAGTCCCTCGCCCTTTTTCTTTTCCTAGAAAATGGCCAGTGGCCACTTTGTCAGACATGTCTACCCTCGAGGTCTAGGACCAGTACGTAGCCGATGTAGCCCAAAGGCGACACCGGCCTCCGCTTACTCCTTTCCTCCTCTCCCTGGGTCCGATATTGGACTGCGCCATGATAACAGGTGAGCAACATGTTGCGCGCTGCGAGCGTCGTCGAGCTATGGCAGGTGTACAGCTTACACTGCTGGCCCGCGTTCTCTGTCACAGTCGGAATGTAGTCCTTAGATATATATGGCGCGATTGTAAGACCAGAGGGTGTCGTGTATGTCATGCTGAACACAATGCAACGTCGTGCCAGACTGGGCTGGTCCTTCTCGATCCTTATTGGACTTTCTCTGCTGACACTAACACGGTGGGGCATCGAGCCTGTCCGCATCTGCCTTGCGCCCCCCTGACCCGTGTACAGCCAGCACGCCACAGAATCCTTGATGTCATTCTGCCTTGCGTGAATTGGTACGTATAAACCCCCTTTGAACCCACAGAAACTCAGCAGACGCAGTCTCCAAAACCATTCAAGACACCCTTTTCAGACGAGTAGATTCGGTCTCACGCGCATCACAATTCGGCAACCATAGATCCTGCCGCCAACATGTCCAGCACCCTTCTAGATACCCACGAGGCCGAGGACACAGGCGGTTACTCCTCGCCGCTATCACGCCAGAAAGAGTCATCCGTGAGATTAGTAAAGGAACGATTCGCCATCCCATCCAGAGACGGAACAGAGATTTTTCTCTGGAGAATTGCCACTTGCCACGCGAATGAGAGCTCCACGCCTCAGCCGGCCATAGTTTACGCCCATGGTGGCGCGTTCATCCACAGAAATCTCAACATGGAAGAGGTCCGCTTGGACAAATTCAACGACAGTCTCATTGGCAGAATGGGACCGAAGCCGCTGTATGACTCGGGCTGTGTGCTCCTGTATGTCTCCTACCGCATCGCCGGCGAGGCGCCGTTTCCCAAGCCTGTCGAGGACGTGTACACGGCGTACGAGTACGCCCTGACGAACGCAACCACCCTCGGCATCCTCAAGGACAAGATCTGCTTCACAGGCGTCAGTGCCGGCGCACACCTCGCGTTGGCTGCCACCATGATGGTCATGGATCAAGGCCTACGCGCCCCGTGTGGCCAGATGCTCATCTACCCGATGCTGGACCCGGAGGCGCGGCTGGGAGAGAGAAATGATTTGGCGGTCGGCTGGGAAAGATTCCTCTGCAATCTTGATAACGTCCCCGTGAAACTGCAAAAGTACGCGAGGCTGCTGGATCTGTCGCCTGAGGATCTCGCCAAGCTTCCGCCAACGTATATCGACGTTGGAGACCAGGATCCTTTCCACGAGGAAGTAAGCCGTGCCATATCCAAATTTTCAGGGTGCATTGCCCACATCACTCACCAGGTCTGGGAAGGCCGGGCGCATAATTTTGAGAGTGGACTCTATAAAAAAGAGCTGAGAAGGCCTGAGCTACAGCCTGTGTGGGCACTACGGGGGGGATTTTTAGGAGAGATATTTTCTTCGTCCGACTCTGAAGCTCATCTCGTGATGTCTAACATCTTGTAAATGCTCGGTCTCTACTTACAATATATTATCCATCACATATTCCTCATCTATTTCAGCAAGACAATGATGATGTCCTTTTGCGGGGGTAGGAGACAGCAGTACTTTAAGTGAGGGAAGGGGTCCTGAGGTGCTGACTAGTCCTGCCGTGCCTTGAAGGCTCCGAAATTATCACTAAACAATATCAGCTGTTCACCTCCGGTATCTGATTATCCATGCCTCGTAGAAATTCTGTCATTCTCGGAGGGGATAAGGTGTTGTCCTTGATCAACTTCTTGAACGGCTCATCTGCACAAGCACCCGGTACCCTCAAGGACTTTACAAGCACATAGATTCCTGGTATCGAATATGTTCGCCCGATATCGAACAAGTTGCTGACAAAAATCGTATCCTCCGCCTCTTTCGCAAGGTACAAATGTCAGACATCCTTGGTAGCGACAATCAACGGCATCTGTATATCGAGAAGTCCAGGGGAAAGAACAGGATGTTTGGGATCTGGGCTTGACGCCTAAGACTTAAGAGTCTGTATCTGCTCTATCCAAGCAGAAATCCAAACTGCCAGCTGAGAGCGACCGTCTGACACTGAACTCGCCTTCGTCTCAATGTTGATAGTAGTAGGCTCATATCAAATAGGCCCATAGAGTGTTTGATCGATGAGTTTGTGCTGGTTGGTTACTTGATGAAGAAGTTTCGTCACGGCCATTTTCAACTCGGTTTCGCCTTTGAGGATACTCTCAATGGGGTCAAGGCATATATTCATTGAGTAGTCAATCAATTTGCTGTCAACGGGCTCTCCAATATCATCTTTAGGTAAAAGGTGTCTCTCAGGCCGTGCAGTCTCCACCGCTTTGAGGCCTTGTGCCAGTCAAAAAGATACTACCCTCATTCTCTTGTGAATTGTCTGCTTCTGTGGGGCTAGCGGGGCCTTCACAGATGCCAGAAGGAAGAGATTTAGTGAGTTGACCTTTCTTTGTAACAAGTGTCCCCAACGACACTGAGCTTCGCGAGCTCTTCACATCGCCTTCGGGCAGTATTTCTTATTTGGATACCTGCGGCTTCTTCACACCTCGACATTTGCGGCATCCTGCTGCTTGACATTGAGGACCAACGCACCCTCACTTCAATTTCGCCTGCAGCTTCGCGATGCCTTCAATCGACTGCCGTTCGCTCGGAGCCAAAAGTATCTATCTAGTGTAGGAGACCATCCGGAATGCCTCTTGCCTTCATCCGCTGCAGTAACCTCTCTTTGCACACGCCGTTGTAAGCACCTTTCACGTCGAAGCTGATTAGGCTTACGACTTGGCGTGAGCGCCACGCAGAAAAGATACGTTCTTGTAGGAGTATGAGCGCTTGCTCTGCTGATCGCTGTTTTCGTGCACCGAAATGGTTAGTTGGGAGAAGTCCGTCTTCTCTAGGCGCCTTCCATGACTTCGTTGCCCACAATTGGCGTTCTGCCTCTTCCATAGTCAGGTTCGGCATCGTTACTGGAGCTCTCTGTTGTCGTGGCCCTTCGTCTTCGATGTTGTCTGGCAGTGGCGGAAAGAACTTGACTAATAGTTCTTCGGCTTGTTCTCCGCGGTTAGTTGTTACTGTCCCGTCTGCTCTCGTGAGCTGGGGCACTTTCCCAAAGGCTACATCATCCCCAGACTTCATGTACTTGGCTGCTTTCCGGATGTTGTCGTTGTCTGCTAGGAACTCTTTCCAATGGTGATTCTTCCGTTGCCGTATAGCATCGTGGTATTGCTTCGCTGCGGCTGTTGCAGAGCCCTCGAGGTCCGAGGAACTCTGACCGGCACGTCTCGCGGTCCGCGCTCTGTTCCTCAAGTATGTGTAAATGTGTCGCAACTGCGTGAGATCATCGGTCCACCATCGCTTTGCGTATGGAGACGGTTGGCTCTTACTGTTAAGGTCTGGACAGCTTCCGAGACCGCTTCCATCAACCTGTCTGTTTTCTGCTGCACGGTATTTCCCGTTGGCTTCTCCCTCAGCGTGTCTATAATCCTGCTGGTGATCTCTTCCCAGGGTGCACTCTTGAACAGCAGCCTTTCTTCTTGTTTTGACGCCGGAACTGAGACGTCGAATACCGTTTCTATTGTGCGATGGTCCGATCCATGTTCCGTCCCATGAACCGCGCATTTGATGTTTGCGTCCGCAAGCTCGTCGGAGGCCAGAACCAAGTCGATGGTCGTCTCATGGTCTCCATTCTGACATGTCCTCGTGCCACGACGAAGGAGGTTTCTGAGCATCAAGTCATTCATCAAGTCGACAATCGGGTCCGCCTCCCCCTGTCGCTCCACCGATACATCGTCCCCTCCCCGCACCTGGTCGTGCCGGTTAAAGTCGCCAACCATCACTACATCAACCGCTCTCCCTAATCCCCGCCTTACCTCCGTAATAGCTCTGCTGAGCTTGCTACATGTGTCCTATAAAGTTTGTGCGTCTCCGCCTGGTACGTAGACGGACGCTGTGAACACCAGACGGTCTGGCAATCGGAGGACCGCTGCTGTCACGTCTTGGAACTCTATCAGTACCTGCTCCGCCTCTACCTCCCTATGCACCCAAAGCATACTTCGAATCACCCATCTACCCTCCCTCTTGTCGTAGACACCATCTTGACCCATCTATGATGCCCCATGGGTGTTGTCAATAACTTGCCCTGATCATTAGTGTCTACAGCACTGACGATCTGTTGTCCCGTCACCCCTGATTGTCTCCCGTCTTACTCGTTGATCCCCGGTATTTGCTTTCATGGCCCTTGTTATTAAGGAAATACTGCATAAGCGATTTCTCCACCGTTGGTTTTGCTGTAGAGTGGTGGATTCAGCGTGAGGACATGTTTAATCAGTCTAAAGTTAGCGCGAGCAGGGACGGGATACAATGCAAACTGGCATTTCCGCAGCCTGCCGGGCTCACAGTACCCTTGTTTATTAAAATGTCTCCAGGGACCTTAGAGCCCAATTCAGCACCGTCCAGTGCAGGGCCTGCATGCACATGTGGCGCTTTAGGAGTTCATGATCGCCATTCCAAGGGCCTTGCCGGCCATGTTGCAGGCTACTAGCCCTGCCTTTGCAGCCCGTGGTATTATATGTAACAAGGATCAAAACAAACCCGGGCCTCGACTAGCTTAAATAGAGCCTTACTATTGGACGCTTCCCGCCGCCAGATGCTAGTAACGAGACGCAAACTACAGCCCGAAGGGTGAAGAACTCCGGGGAAACGGGAAATCCTTACTTTGCAGCCGCCTCAGGGTACCTCCTCTTGTTACGTTTCTGTGGGCAGGACGGTGATGACTTCTCTTTGCGTTTCACGTGCTTCACTCGGTGGTATTGATCTGTCGTATCCATGCCCAAACTAGCTTCAGTTGGCATTGCTAAGTAGCGGTGTGCTCAATCTGTATCGATGCTGCTTCCTACCTAGTAAACAGCCTCGGAGTATCTATTACGTCAGCGAATATCTCGAGCTCTGTCGTCACTATGTTGTTTCCCCTTCGAAGGTGAGCAAAACTAGAATGTTTCATAGTCTAATAGCCTCTTGCTGGTTGATCATGTACCCATTCATCAGCATTAGACGGGGTTCTTGAAAGCAGTGTCTTAACCACTTGCCATACGTAACACAGCTACACAATAGACTCAAGTTCGAGATTTGGTACGGCTTCGAAGATCATGATCCATCTCGATACGCCTACAACTTTGCTGAGTCACAAGTACAACTACAGCTTGATATTTCTTACTGGCCTAAGGCCAGCCCGCAACTCTGGCCTCAGTTACGCGCTTCCAAGTTGAGGCCGCAGGATCCTGGGACACAGAGCTCCCGTATGCGTGGACTTTCTGCAAAGTCGGCCTTTGTAGATGCGGCCGATGTTGCTGCCCCTGTCCTTCTGCTTGCTGCCCGGTTGCGACCTACCTACGCCAGGATCAGGCTGTCTGCCCTATCTGTTCCAGCTGCCAATTGGCCGAATTGTTACGGATACATGTCCATTGTTACGGATACACGTCAATTTCAGCAGGGGATCCTCAGCCACGCATCCATAGAGCGGTGAAGAAACAAAAGACAGGGGACTGTCAATGGGAACGAGGCTCCGATGTGCGGTCAGATTTGTACTGTTCCCTTTTGCCTGATTATGCCGTGGAAGAGAGCACGACGCTGCCAAGCAGCTTATCGTGCATCTTGCACATATTCCGAGTCACCATGCTGCTCAAACCCGGGGAACTACTGCAAGAACATGACTCGGAGCCTATCGGATCACCATTCTATCGGTGGCGTATAGTGATGGTTGAAAAGTGATTCGACCTGGATATGGGTCACTGCGTAGAGACACCCGTTAGTGACACGTGGCCCTCCGCTGTAAACGAGTTCTAGCCGCCGTAAAGGGGCGCCAACTTCTTTCTCGAGAATGTGGAATGATACAGAAGAGTTGTATGAAACCTGTTTCACTTGGCATCTCTGTCCCTGCGTCGTTTTGTACATCTCAGCCGCCCGATGGTACCTCTGCTCGTTATGGCGTTGTGGGCAATGATATGGATGCGTCATATTTCATCCTAAGCCCGCTCAAGCCGACATTTCCACATAGCGGTGTGCGCGTCTCGCAGCAATCTTGCCGTTCTCCGATGTCGTGCCTATTGTGGCGCCGGAAACGGCTATTAGACGAAGTTTAGAAACATATGTTTCCTTTTTTGCGCAGCACTAGCCTTAGTACTAGGAAGCTCTAGACCTTTCACTACTGGAGTGAGTCAGGATTAGTTTCCGCGTGGTAGCTCTTGTGGGATGTTTGGATGTTCATTGATCCACACCGCTTAAAACCCCTTTGTGAGTGCGCCTTAGCAAGTATCCGATTTTAGGCTTACAAAAAGGCTCCGCCCCCGGATTTGTTCTACATTTTACACAAACCTACGATAGCCACCAACATAGACATACTTCTTTTTGGAACTGCGTATCCAATATGACGAAATATTTCAGCCAGACCGATTAGCTACCAGCTACCTGGAAACGCGGGATGTCCATGATGGCGGTGTGAAGTTGGAGAAGCATATGCATGCAATGTCAGCGAGAGAAGTGGCAACAAGCCACGTGATTGAATGTCGTACTCTGCATTGGAACCCCTCTCCGCCCCGCCATCGCCATGGGACGCGAGGTACGGGATGAGCACGTATATCCAATGACGTTCAAACATTTTTGCTTTTTCGACCTTGGAATCCAAGTTTATTTATCGCATTGGAAGCGTCGGATGCGTAGCATTCCCATCCAGCGCTGGAGGGCTTCAGTCCAGGGGCCTAGCGCAGACGAGGAGAAGGACGAGGAGGGATGGTCACACGTCAGCGACGGCAGTCTCGGAGACAATGAGCCGGATTCAACGAATCAATCGGACAAGGTCGAAACCAGGTCAATGGCCTCGCACTAGTTCTTCAATGAATGGCGATCAACAGGCTGGGTTGATGTGAGAGGAGATACCAGGAGGGCATGCATTGAAACACTGGGCGGCGAGGACGAGCACGGGATTTGTTCTAAGCGATAGTTCTCCATGACGTTGTGCAGTAAATTGAGGCATTCGAGGGGTAAGGAGGAGGGGATTTAGACACTTCATTCGGATACTTTCTACAAAGTCTACGCAGGCTCGGTAAGGCGGCCCTTCTTTTAGTTCCGGCACTGTTCTTCTTCTCAACCCCGGAGCGGTCTCGGCTCACAACAGAGCGATTTACGTCACCTCTAAGCCCAGATAACACTATTAGGCGAGAGCTGTTTATGACCCATTCAGACGGTCCGATGCGGGAATGAGCGTTAGGTTGCAGCGCTATACGTGAGTCGAACTTTTACGACGTGCTGAAGTTGCAGGAATCACGTCAAGATAAATTTGCGGGGGCAATCTGGGGCAGCGTACGGCGATCCGGCTTTGTGATTCAGGTCAAGTAGAAGCGCGAGACTAGGTATTGAAACAGAACCAAACCCTCTTCACTAGATCTAGATAATGGCTTGAATATGATTCTCTTGTTGACGAGGGAAAGACTACAGTCGTAACAATGCTCCTGTGAACTTGGTGAAGCCTCCTGCTGACTCCTCATCGCCAATCACCCCCTCCACGTCGTGTCCATTTCGCGCCAAAAACACGTACAGCCACGCGCTGACAGTGCATGTGCCCGCTTGCCGTGAAGACCATAAAGTTCCAAATTGTTTTTTAGTGAAGAAGTGTTTTTTTTTTTTTTTTTTCTACCAGAGTGCCAAGAAAAGCACAATCTTTTCATGAAATTCCTAAGGAACCTGCATGCTGGCTAGCTGAAAACTTGGAGGTCTCGCTCTTCAATCTACCCAACACAAGTCGCCGTGATCATGGCCAGTAGCTGTTAGCCGGCCTTCAGCCGGAAATCGGTTCGCCCTTTTGGAGACCATCCGCGAAACATGTTGGCCAAGCTGTTGACTACCCACGACACGAATGCCATCCATGCCATTCTTCAATTAGCTCTCCGACGTATGACATCTACTCTCTTGAATATTCCCTCCCGAGCGACATCGAGATGCGACGTAGCTTCCTCCCTACCGAGTGACAAGCATCCCCATCGCCCAAGATGCTGTTCACACGCGAGCATCTCGACATGAACAACGAGCCCTGCCGCATCCCCAGGTCGGACCCTGGTAGTCACGACGTCTTTCTCTTCATCGAGTACGCAAACAGCGGCACGAATGATCCGTGGGGAATCCCGCCTGACCCCGCGCTACACGATGTTTAGAATGGGGCGGTAAGCAAAGCGCTCTCGTACAAATGGCAGACGTAAGCCAATGGCGATGCCAATATCAGTAGGAATACCCGGATATGAAAATATGCTCGGGCAATTAAGGGATGACTTTAGATGACTATGCTGGGAAAGATAAGCCAGACTTAAGGGCCTCTGGAAGTAGAATGAGGACCTCGTGCAGCATCATAAAGCAGCGGGAGGGACCTCAGCTCAGAAGTGTAGTGATGAAGCATGATAAGTTACTACTTGCTATATAGTATGGCCGCATCTAGACCGTGGCGGTTGGTAGCTTTACTAAGTATCATTCGTGCCATCCGTAACCGAAATACCCAGGACACTCGACACAAATGTCGGCCAGTAATCCTCCAGAATCCACCGTCTGAGCCGCCGCAGCCACGGAATCAAAACCTCTTTGTTGGATCCGGATAATTTCTTGAATATGATTCTCATGTTGAAGAGGGTTCGAAACACTATCAGCCGTAACTACTAAGAGCTAATAAGCTGCGTTTAGTGGCGCCTATGGTGAATTGGTTATCGCGATAAGATTGCTGATAACAATTGACATCATCGATAACAGATTGCCTCATCGGCTGCCGGCAAGTTTCGAAGCCGTAAGACGAAGATGGACCAATTGGAATCTGTCGTCCAGCCAACAAACTTGCCCCCACCTACTCGGGAAAACCCATCCAGGAGCAAGACATCGTTTGGTTAGAATACCAAACTTGGGAAACATAGCTATCAATCAGCCAAAAGCAGTCGACAGAGTAAGTCGCAGCCCTATCGCCTAGTCCTCGGTGTTACGATATATTTGTGCAAGCAAGCATTGATGTTGACGTCAGTACCAGAGACCTGTCGCCACTTACGTAACCATAACCCCGCTCTGACGCGTGACCGCGGCTACTAATCTACCAATTTACCAATTCCCCCTTCTCATTCTCAGAATATTGCAGCTATTATCTTTTTATTTTCTTGGTCATAAACATCGCTTCACATGCCACAAGATCATTCTTTCAGCGCTGTAGTTGTCTGGAGGGTTAACCAAAAAGAAGAACGAAAACAAGAACAACAGTCTTTGGCCGAATGCCTATCTTTTCGACAAGTCCTTCTTGCTTTGTCCGACGTTTCCATCGAGTTCCCTCCATTCTCAATTTCCGACAACGATCCTCGTACTATCGGTCGTGCAGCAGCATCCTGTGTTTCCAAATTAACAGAAACATCTGACTTAAGCAATAGGCTTCTGTTGAGGATATTTTCATTTGGCCTGGCTCAGTGCTGGCTGTCAGTTCGACTTGTACCAAAAGAATCGGCCCATACCTGGATAGTTGAGCGCAACTCACAGGGCAGACTAGAGCCCCAATCCAACGTGAGGGTTGATCAACCTTTGACAATCGATGAATTTGCACGTTCAATCTGTCCTGACGACTTGCCAACCAATAATAGTTTGCATAAACGCATAAGCAGATTGATTCAAGATGGCAATCGTTGGTGCCATCATCTCGACAATATTATCAAAGAGACCACAAACCAGGACTGGTGCGGGGTTGTCGGTTTCATTTGCCTTCCGAAATCTGACTATCTGTTAGTTAAAACCTTTCTTATTATCTCTTCTGTTTCACTATCCCACGGGACTTACCGCATGCCAGATGGAGGAAAGGGCGTAAAAAGAAATGTGAGGAAGTTCTCAAAAAGCTCTCGCAAGATCCCACTCTGAAAAAAACTATCTCCCTTCTGGCGCTCGTTGTCACCCGTTTTTGGCCCTGGGACTATGGTACATTGCTTGACTACCTTCCTTTAGCTTCCCTTGCTAACGACGTCAGTGCGATGCAATAGACAATATGCCATGGCTCGCGTGAATCCAAGCGGAGTAGATCTCACTATTCCTACTGTTGTTCTTTCGAACTGGAAAGAAAAGTCATTGGAGGCTATACGGAGTGAACTTGCCCTCAGAGCATGTCAGCTATCAGACGATGGTGCTGTCATCGCCTTGCTGATGACTTTTGCTCCTCCCGGATGCTCCAGCCTCGAAATCTTCCGAAGGGGAGCATCATTACGAAGACGATGGACACGAGACGGTCACGTTAAAAATCAAGAAGCGTCTGATTATTTCATTCATCCCAAGGTCACAGACTTGCTGCTAGATAACATCCGAATCGGTGATGCCTGGGAGAGCTACCAATCTACTCAATTTTGCCTTTTGCCAAACGGTGGTTATGCAGATCAGTTCCGGCATAAGCTTCCGGCCGATGTGAAGCTGTTCTGGTCATATACTGCAATGGTCTTAACATGCGGAGCAATACCCTGGAAGTCGCTGACACCTGTGTAAGTCCAGTTCTGCAACCATGGTTTACTTAGCTAATTTTGTTCCCCCCAAAGCAAAATTGATTATTGTGCCTCGAATCGATGTCTGCATCATACAGTTGCTGGGTTTACTGGGACCGTGGACCAGTTACCAGACCATGTGCGACTGGAAATAGCGTCTAGTCTTGTTGAAGCATCTCGCCTTCCTTATCCAGAGTTGCGCCTGAAGTGGCGTGAGTTTGCCATAGACAAGGCCGAAAAATTGACTCAGGGTCTTCCATATTGTCACCACCTACATATAGCCCAAGCCAGAAGTCAACTGAAGCGCTTGCGAGGAGATTATGAGGGTGCACACAAGGTCCTCAACACCCATAATCAGGAGTCAGATGTCGAGCCAACGGCTCCATCCGCAATGCGCAATTTTGCAGACGGTCTGATCGCCATCCAGCGTTGCCTCAATTATCTTCAGCGTGATGAGATATCTGCGGCAATCAATACTTTACGAGCTTGGGTACCTGGCCCTACATCTATGGCAGCTGCTGTCATGTTCCAATCCACACTTTTGCTCGCTAAATGCCTCCGATTTAGAGGCCAATTTCTCGAATCACAAACGGAGTTGACTAAGCTACGCAAGGTGGAACACGGAAACCCCGATCTCGACTTCGAGGAGTACCGCCGAGATTGGGCTTATGAATCCGCTGCTTGCCTCATCGAGCAAGATTTCCCTGAAGGAGAAGCGAAACATCGCCTTCTCATGGCGGAACATTACCTTCACGAGGAGCTTAACCGTATGAAATCGAAACGTATCACATATCCAAAGGATGTCCCGCTGCAACTGTTGTTGGCTGAATGCTTATTCGCCCAGGAAAAACATAGCGAGGCAGAGGAAATATGTCATAACTTGACGTGTGAACTTAAATTTGACCGGTTACATTGTCAAATTATCCTTGCCAAGATTAATCATGCGAAGCACTTGGCAGCAACCATTACCGACTGTCTCGAGCCTCGTGAACTTCGCACTCTGCGCGACAAAGCACTCGCTCACTGGATGGCAGCAGGCAAACTGATAACGTCGATGTCACAGAACCAAGGCCACTCAAGTCTTGCAGTCTATCTATCTCTGATGAACCTGTTCTCGCACTGCGAGGATGCTGCATGGCGAGAGGCAAGGGAAAGCACAGGAAGATCGATAGAATGTGCCCGGTTAGGTCAATCAGATCAAGGTGTCAAATACTGGATTCCAGGGTTAATGAGTTGGAAGAAGAGGCTATCATTGGCTGAGCCGTGGATTGATCAGAGTTCTAAATTATAGAATTCTTTGTTTCTAGTTAGTCAAATACAGAATTTCTATCAAAATTCCTACGTCGATCGCACGTTATGTCGATTTTACGTGTCCTCTCAAAGGAATTGTTGACATTGAGGGTCGTATCTGCCGCCTATGCCCTCAAACACCATCGATCTGAGAGCCGAATGATTACACAGCACCGACTTGCAGCTGGCTGTAATAGGTTAGCAGGCACTAGCTTGCAGGCTGTAATTATTGGTAAGTATTTTCGATCAGCCTAATGCAAACTTGGTACTACCGCCCCCCACAATAATCTTCAAGAACGTGTAAGTTCATGGACTTGTTGTTTAGAAACTCCAGATATCTTCTATAGGTGGTAAACTTGTAGTAGCAACCAGGAGAGACAAAATAGAAGTGTATTGTATATAATGTAATACACTCATTCAAAGCAAAGGTCAGATGCAGTAGTACGCTCGACTTGTTGGACGTTCTTTCTAGACCCCGGCGAATGCAATGCAGGTTCGAGAATGGGCAGAGCAGGGTACGAAATGCAGCCATGGCTGGTAGGGATGGGAACATGTTGGTGATCCTGCAGCCTCATGTAGGTAAACAGTCAGGGGCTGCGTAATGGGGGTGAGCATAGCATCTCAATGTCTAGGATGTTGAAGCCTTGCCGTTCTGCAGGTGGTGCGGTAAGGTCATCGAACTTGGCTATGAAGAAGCAACGTTGGAAGGGGACACGGCCTAATAAGGAACCCGTCAGTTGGACATTGCACCCGTCAATTGGACATTTCACCCGTCAATTGGACAGTACCTTACCCGTCAGTTGGACATTCCTATTACCCATTGGGCGGCTTATGTTAACTACGAGTCTTGATTGCAGTTACGCACCCGCTTCTTATCTATATCATGGAGGAGAAGCATATTACAGATGAGGAATGGGCGGAATATTTCTGTCCACCTCACCTGGTTCCCTGCCCTCAATGTGGCTCAACAGCTGGATCCTCCCTCTCGTCACATGCGTTTATCATACTGATCACCAGTGCCGAATGAGTAACTTGTCGAGATGCCGGAAGAAGGCTTTTAAGAAGTGCATAATTAGTGGCAACGGACACCTTGACAAGGCTAGAGAACGACTCAAAGAAAACATCAAAGGGTCAAAGAAACATACTAGGATACATGAGAACTCGAAATGCATGTCAGAATGCATGAGTACTCTTGAGCTTGGTGAGCCTATCACTAAGCATGATTACATGAAGGGAAAGTGGGAGAAAGGTAGCAACAAGTTTGTCATTTGCTCTCGTGAAGAAGCTCGGGAGTGCAAACAAGTAAGCGGAAGAGAGTAGAGGAAAAACAGCCTGGAAGCGAACCCAAGAAAGGCAGGACAGGGCCTAGGGCGATCGGAGCACCGGAAAATAAACAAAGGGGAGCGGAGACAAAGAAGGCTACAAGAAAAACCAAAGACAGGACAAGGTCTGGGATGTCGCAGGTTCAGCGTACGAGGAGGGAATGCTGGTTGCACTATTGTATCAATGTCACCCCGATGAATTACACCTAAATATGACAGACTGGGCATGAATATTTTAAATTCAAAAGTGATATTGTGAGAAGCAGAGAGTATGTTGTCAATTTTCAGAAAGGTGAGTATTATAATTGATAGACAGGATGTTGGAAGCTGCGATGAGGCCATGGGATATCATCCGCATCCCCCCGAGCAGCCCTTGCCATCTGATCAGACGAGGCTGTTGGATCATATCGAGTCGTTTCCATTCCAGACAGCCATGGACTTTGATGATGGTGCTGCCGGTAGCACAGACTCCACCAATAGACATTCTTGGGCCCATGAATTCATACAGGGCATATTACTTATGACCCCCAAGATCTAGCGTCTCGATACTATCTACTAGGAAATATACCACTCGCTACAGTATATATCAAAGGACACACAATGTTACGAATGATACAACTCGTGCTGGCTGAATTCATATCTCGATCTGGCCATGATAACGCCTTCACAAATGTCTGCGACGTTGCTCGATCATACTCGGCTATTACGTTTTATGCGTTATTATCGTGATGAACACGTGTTAATGACAGTTGCCCACTAGCGAGAGATGTCAGGGAGGAGTGGCGATGATCGGCCGTTACTCTTGAGATGACACTGTATACATGACTTCTCAAAGCCAACACCATGGCGCTAACAGCCCCGTGCGCCGACCTTGTTCAGCATCCTGGTTCCGTATTTTAGAAGATCGTCCGCGCAAACAGGGTGTGGCGAGACGCCATCAAAGACCCCTGTCGCATGCGTCCGAGCTTGGAGCTGAAATAGCATCCCACGTTTTGTGGGTTCCGAGACGTCACCTTGCCTCATGATGCAGAAGTGCGCGAGGGCAAGCTACCAACAACACGCCGTCGTGCTACGCTTGATTGCTGCAGGAAGCAAGTCAATATTATCCCCTTGATAGTAGAATGTACGTAATTTCTGCAAACGAGGGGTCAATCCCGTCCCTCCGGTGTTCCGGGTTGGATGCAGAGGAAGGACATTGACTTAAAATGCTGTGCAACCCGACAAGGCAACGGGTGGTTCGCATGACGCAGCGCCTCTCCAAATTCCACAAGTTTTCAGCCTGATTTCGAAATGAGTACTCTTTTTCTTTCAGACGGTACTGTACAGCATAGTTCTTCCCTTCCTCCTCCAATCTCTTCTCGGCATTGTCCTCCTTGACCTATCTAACGTTTGTCATCACGAACTAGAGCCCCGTCCTCCTGGCCAAGGCTATCAACAACAGCCTCAACACCCACCACAACAGCAGCACGCGCTGCAGCATCTATCTCCGTCGCCATCGCTGGCGCATCCAAAGAATTCGCTGCACTACCCAAGAGATCCTCCCGTAAAACGGGGCCGTACTGAGGATGGACACCAACCTAACTCGACGGGCCATGCGCCCGAGGAGATGTCGTCAACACCACATCTTCCGCCGACCTCGCTGCCACCACCACCGCCTCCTGGCGCATACCCAGATAACCCACCGCGACACATGAATTACGAAGGCGCGCCTTCTATGCCCCCAACACCGGGTGGCTTCCGTGCGCCCAGCTTCCCACCGCCAACTCCCGTGCCCCATCAGACGCCCTATGAGCAACGTGGAGCTTATCCTTCAACCCCTCACGAACCATTCTATAGTGTTTATTCATCATCTGTCCCAGCTAAGAAGAAGAACACGAGAGCTTCTCAGGTACGAGCCTTTTGTGATTTGGAAGCGCGCAAGTTCTAATTGGATATAGGCGTGCGATAGCTGCCGGCAGCTGAAGGCTAAGTGCGACGAGACGAAGCCATGTAAAACCTGCAAGGAAAAAGGCGTGGAATGCAAATACCGTGACCCGGTGCCCAAGGCGTAAGTTTTTGAGAGATTCACATCAGCTTGATAGCAAAAGACTAAGAATTATTGATAGCACGGATAAAGCTCAAGCCGACATTCTAGAGGGCCTCGGCTCCGTTCAGACGTCGCTTAACTCGATCATGACACACCTGGGGCGATTTGATCAGAGATTGATCAAGATGGAATCCCTCTTGCCCAATCATCTTGCGACATCAGCTCTCAAGGCAGAATCTGCCGTGAAGGACGAGTACAAACGTGCGCCAGCATCGCCTTACGTTGCCAATGGCGCCTCAGTGGACCCGTACTATAATGACGCCCATCGCAATCACCCATCATCAGAGCCTATGCCATTGCGTATGATGGCCGAAGATGAGATGGAGGTAGAGCCAGGCCCACCCGTCCCCCCTGGTGAGCCCGCGATTCCCATCAATCATACGACTTTGGCAGGTCTGCTCTTGGAATGGCCTTCCATCCGGGAGCTTACAAAACATCACGTTGAGCGCGAAGGTGTTCGATATATTAGCGAATATCCTATCAGCCAAGAACAGAACAGGGGGGTTCTGATAGTGTATGGTCGAGGTGAGGACTCCCATCCTTCGCGACACGTTAGAGAACCAACCGATCATGGCAATTTGGATATGGCCGACGATTCATCTGATATGGCATCTCCTTCGCCCGCGGCTGATTGGGGCCAGCTCGGTGGACTGAGCCCTCCAGACCAAGTGGAGTACAAGGGAGGTGTTTTGGTTCATGGCAACCCTGATTTCTCTGAGCCGAAAGTGTGGGCGTACGTCGAAAGTTTTAAGGAAAACATTCTCAACATGCACCCTATCATTCAACCAAAGCTGTTGGACTATTGGGTTAGGCACTTTCTGGACAACCTTCCTGCATCACAGCCACGTTCAGTAAAGCCACAAACATCGAAGCCCACCTTCGCAGTTGGAGGAGGCTCTTCGACACCAGAAGCGGCAGGCTCAAAGAGGAAACGATCGCCAAGACCAGATGGTTCTGAGCCACCCACACCGGCGCCACAACGTATCGGTCGACCAGATCGGTCCATCCATACCGCTCTAGTTCTCGCAGTTCTGGCTTTGGGTAAAGTTTGCCTTCATCGCGATAACGTTCCGGATGTCGTCCATCCCACAGAGCCTCTGCCTCCCCACGGAAGCCCTGCCCTCCGCAACGGAGCCATTCCGCCGTCGCCCAATCAGGGCTCCCCGCCGGGGTCCTCATCTCATTCCCATTCATCAGGTTTGCCATCACCTAAAGAGCAAGAACGGAACATTCATAGTCGCCGATCCTCTATTCATGGCACAGGTGCTTTCCGCTCTGGCTACAGTCTGAAGAAGAACTACGAGGTAATCCCTGGCCTGGAGTACTTTGCATACTCTACGGATATCCTGGTAAACCAAACTGGCGCGTACAATAACATGAAAAATGTGTAAGCCAACACCTTCGCC
>JABEVY010000394.1:0-71237 GCA_013364935.1 Fusarium anthophilum | reverse complement strand
ATCAGTTTCGCAGCAGGATGATCCTGTCAACCTCACCTCCCGAAGTGCGCGCGATGTAAGCATCAGTTTTCAGGTCTATCAACTCAAAATAACACTCTTAACCATGCCCGCCATGGACTTTCGGGGAATTTTTGATCAGAGGAACTTGCTAGTAGTATGGGAAGGGGAAACATCATTAATCTCACGCAAGTAGCTGAGCTCAATCAATCATATACATCTTTGACTCGTACACGTTTTTAGCCATTTTGTTTTCCCAAGTGAAGTCTTGATAGTTCAACGGCGAGCCTGACCTTGTAGTCGGGGGTCTCATCTGCGAGGATAGCCTAACACAGTATCAACATAATGGACCTCTCTGCGTAGTTCAAGCCACTCCTTCACTTGTAATGCTGCCTAGTCACGACCATTCAAGTTCTTTTTGTCGAGAGTCGCTTTTTGATTCCGTCAGCATTCTACGCCTGGTGCTCGTCATCCGCAAGGTGCCGATCCAACCCATCATTTTCACCATCACGAGTTTAATGGTGTAGTAAATGAAGTAAGAACTTCCAAACAGTCAAGAAAGAAATGCCATGCCATTTATTATACACCTCAAGCATACACCCTTGTTCGTGGTTGCTTCAAACCATGCCTTCAGCCTTTGAATCTAACAAAGCTTCCTTCTAAACCGTCTTCTTGTCCTCCTCCACAGGTCTGAGCATGGCAGGCATGGACCACTTTCCTTCGTAGAAGCTCACAGTGCCTAACTCTCTGAATCCCATCTTTTCATAGAGTGGCCGTCCTGAAACACTGGACTCGAGCGTCGCTGGAACTCCCTCCTCCTCACAGCGGTCAAGGCCCCACTGGACAAGACGCTTTCCGATGCCGGTTCTCTGGCATTTGGGTGAGGTGGCTAAGAGGCCGAGGCGCCAGCGCTCATCGGGGTAGAACTTGTAGGCTTGCTCGGCTGCTTCTCCTGCTGCGATGCAGGCGTCCAGTGCGATACCGGGACCTGCTTGCCGAAGGGAGAAGCTATAGAACAAGGTCCACGCCGTTTCAAGCCTGGAAATTCCTAATTGTAATGGTTAGTGATACTGCGACCCTCATATTTTCATAGTTGACTTACGTTTGTTCCAGTTATCTCCCTGCCAGCTCTGAGCGATATCACTCTTTCCACAACGACACCAAACTGCACAGGCAACAAACTCGCCCCTTTCCCCACCCTCTCCCTGACGGCGAGCAGCAAGAAGCACAGAGCCTTTTCTACCGTACTCCTCGACGAGGGTCATGCGCCACATGCTGCGAGCTGCTTCGGGATGTTCATGTCGACCAGGGACCATAGCGCAGAATAGATCATCTTCCATGAAGGCATCGCAAATAAAGTCGACAAGCTCTTCGAGTTGCTCACGAGAGCTTATTCGAACTATTTTGAGAGCTGGCTTGCTAGGTTCCATTGTTGAAGATATCTGGGGATAGCAATGTGTCAAAGTCTGCACTCAAGACAGCAATGGCTGGCTATTGATATAGTTTTAGGAATATGAAATTAATGCCATGTTTTTTATCTCATTGCTTGTAGCGTAAAAAGCGGAATTTTGATGAGTTGTCGTGTCGTGTCAGTGAAAGTGTTCAATGCGTGGTTGATGCCTTGTTGCCTTCGTATTCCAAATCTTGGCGCTTTCCGCGGCTTCCACGGATGCGACACCCCTGTCTCTGCCTGTCTGTCTCACTGAGGCCTCTTCACTCGCTGATTTACCAACACTTTATTTGTTCTTTAGTCAATGGCCAGGCAGAAGCAAACATCAGATTTGGATATTAATCTTAGGGCCAAATTACAATTTATACTTAGTACCTGGCGACGCTGAAAGAAACCGACACTTTGGGCATTTTGCTGACTCCACACTAACACCCAAGTTCGAGACTCAGGTACTGTCTGCGCACAGCGTCAAGCTTTGATATTCTGGAAAATTCCTTAAATCGTTACGGTGTGAAATATATTGTGACTGTCTGGGTGGCTATTGTCAAGATAACCAAGACCAACTCATCACTCCAAGGACTACCTAGAGTTGCAGATGAGAAGGTGGTTTGAGCTGGGCAAACGCGATGAGATTCTGATCTATTCCCCGAAAAGCTAATCTGTTCAGTCAAATGAATGAACTAGGCCTTCTACCATTACCGTCTCTGTGGCCAGATGCTGAAATGTACTAAAGCTATGTCAACTTAAGTACCTTATCAGAGATACTGCGTATCGTGGTGCCAGAACTTCCGACTCCCTCCAAGGTAGGAGAACTGGGCGATGACGTTGCCTACCTGCTCTGTTAATTCAAAAAAACTCATGTTAGATCTTGGTTCAGGATGAGAAAGTGTGATCCCTGGTTGACTACCTACGTACCTAATCATCCTTGTGTATGACACTCCCTACCTAGTGCAGCAAGCGTGGCCCATATGACCCCATATTACCTTCTATATATCTCAATTATCACCAGCCGATGGACGGGAAGAACGGCCGGCAGGTGTACAACCCCGAATCCTGACTCCTCGTTTCTGAGGTGCCCCAAAACACCCAATCTTACCTTACCACCTCACCAACTCAGACATCATATTCCACCATGCAGCCCTACGCGGAGGAAATCATTTAGTCGGTATACTACTTGGGTTGTGATAGAGCGTTTGGCGTCTCTGGAACCAACATCAATCACATCTGGAAAGCCCTACATCGCCCAGACATCGCAGTTTACAATTTTGCCCATGAATCAGGGGCTGCATTTGCTGCGGCAGAGTATTCTATACAGACTGGCAGATCTGTTATTGTTTTCGCAACGAGCGGGCCAGGAATCACCAATTCTATCACTGAATTACGTTGTGCTCGTGCAGACAGAGCCCGTATCGTCTTCATTGCTGGCTTGGCGAGCGATGAGACTGATCGAACAGGTCGTCGACTTAATCAGGAGAGTTTTCCATTCAAGCTGAAATCAGTCTTTCTCTTGAAGCTGTGCTGGAGGTAGAGGATACTGGGCTAATAAATCCGCATCTGATCCCACCAATGGTCATTATCCCACCGATTTCGCCTCCATCAATAGGACGGATTCACCCAGCAACAGTCATGTCTGTTGTTCAAGATCTCGTAATCAATCGATTCGGACGCCCAATCATCGTCAATTCCGAAATCAGTCTCTGCTGGACAGCCAATTACCTGAAATTCTACAAACATGGGCACTATCTATCAGACCTAGATTCCTCTCCCTTAGGTCACGCTGTCTGTGGTGTTGTCGGCATGGGCCTCGGGGGCAATCACGCGGTGGCCATTGTCAGTGACGCAGCAATGTTGAAGCAGTCAAAGGTGAGCACCGCCGTTCGATATGAATCGAAAGCCATCTGGCTAGTCATGAATAGCAGTCAATATGGCACTGTTGATCCGTGGACTCGAACTTAGGGAGATGTCCCACCTCCATATTCCGTTCCTTATACAGACTTCGAGGTATTGGCAGGGGCAGTTTTGTGTAAGGCGTCTACAGTTACAGGGGAGAATGGGCTGCGAACAGCACTTGGAGAAGCATTGGTGAGAGACGGACCTACTGTTATCAATGTTCTCATCGGCTCTCCGCCCGTGGAACCCCTCGAACCTGAGGAGAAAAGTTCATCAGTGATGCCCAGATAACTAATACAACTAACTATATTCACAAGGCTCACCGATAAGAACGCCATCTTCTCAGACTAGTAGCAGATCAGAGTCTCACGGCTGTATTGGTCAACGTTGAGTTTACTACAACAGAACTCAAATTTAGCACATGATATTCAAGCAAATCTCGACATGGTAAATTCTGCTTTGTCTGAAGACAAAATCAATAATTGAAACGGAGAGATGAATCCATTGCAGTATGAACATACATGATTGCCTTGCTAGGAGGCTGAACAAAGAGGCGATGATGTTTGAGACATTCGAACACAATCGCACATAGCATCCTAGACCAATGAAAAATGTCCAGAACACAGGCTAGTTTGAACCATAAATACTCAGACTATTTCTTATACTCAACCAACATCTCTTGGCAAATGCTGACACCAAACCATCACCCGAAATGGATAGAGACGACCGCGAAGACCTTTCAAGGTGCCTTTTTTGGTCAATCCGCACGATAACCTGTCGGCCTCGCGAGAAAATGCTATACCCCGAACCCAGGTTTGAAATCACTAGCTCCATCACTGAGAAATATCTTGCCCTGCTCGACCCGGAAGAGTTCTTGTCGCAGGCCCTCCGATATTACCAGAATTACCTCCAGCATAAAGAACTACGTAAGCGCGAAAGTTTGATTCATTGGGAGATGATGGATCGGCTATGTGATAATATGTATGGGCGTTCAACCCCGAACGACAAACTTCTGTATACGACCGGGAACTGGCTGGAAGAGCTACTCGGAACCAGTGGCGAGCAGGCGATAAGCGCTCCATCTACGGACCTCGATGAATCCGAAATTCAATTAACAGCTGAAATCGAAACGACTACTGACATGGAAATAGATTCACCGGGGTTTGGAACTGGTGAGGCCTCATTCGTTGAGTTGCCCAGCGAAGCAACAAGTGAACCTCAGAATCCGATGCAGGCAGCCCGGAAACGTCGTGTAGACGATGGCTATGATACTGGTGAAAGCTCTGGACAAGTAAAGAAGCGGGCGAGAATATCACAGGAGTCGTATAAGCGAGGGATCAAGCGTAGATTCTCAGCTATCAGTTAGTAGAAGTATGGGTAAGTCTCAGACAGGAATAGAGTGCTTGGTCTGAAATGAAAAGATAAATGCTTTTGTTTTTGTATGATTAGATCAGAAATAGACAAATCCATGTATTATTGGATCTTTACACCTTCTCAAGTGTAATTTTAACACTGGTATTATTGAGACGTGAACGGTTTATAGACAGGGGTAGAAGAAATTCTTTGTCCTCTAACTTAGTGACTTAGAGTCAGACGTGTTGTTTGCAGTTGAGCATTAGCATAGTGCACTGAGCAACGCCACGCTGGATACACTGACAGAGCCAGTGGTCAGCTTTGATGAGGCAGCATTTTTCAGACCTGCAAAGACTGGTAATGCCTGGCTTGGTAGTCTCAGTTCATTGAGTAGAAAGTACAAGTAGTGAGTAAGACTTATTCATGATACGGAAGAGCAGGGTACCAGCAGCCTTAATCCCTGACGATGATCAATCCAAAGAGCTGTCACTTTTTCGGATTGGTTCCGCCCCTAAGCCATTTCTGGTTCTACAGCACGGCTTCGTCCCCGTCGTATTTCCCGGGAGGTCCGGACTCCGGAAAGCCTTAAAGAGCTGATGTTCATGATATACGAAGGGTTCCAACTGAGCTTATGCAGCAGTGCGGCAATGCAGGCCTGACAGCAGAGATTGAGGCCTACGCTTCGTCATTTCACAACGTGATTTATAGGTATGAGCTACAATCGGAGCTGAACAAACTCTACACCCCCTTTTTTGATAGGACGGGGTGGGCGGGGCCACGCAATGATCAGAAATCAATAGCTTGGCCAGCTTTTAAATGACGCTTCTTCATTGGGTCATGATTGGCATCCTTCTTTGGGCACCTGCAGATCGCCAATCAGCTGTTGGGCTCCGAGCTCCTTTTCAGCTGTCTTTGTTCCTACGAGGCGTATACACGCATGTTCAATCGCAGGTCAGATCACTTACCTGCAGGAAGAGTGGGCAGTTTGTCGCTTTATTGAGACAAGTCTTCACATGCTGGCGCATACTGCGCTCTTCTTGCTTTTGGGTCTGTGCTAGAACTAAACTTCAAAGGCTGATCCTTTCATTCGGTGAACAGTGAAACCTTACTTGATCTCAGTCGACCAATTACTTTCATCAAAAGGAGCTTTGATACTAGTTTCTACACATTCCTATCGTGGGTCAACACCATGGGTAGTCCTTGGTTCACGCGCTCAGATGAGCATAATCAAAAGAACCAAGATCACCCAAACAACTCGAGTAACGCCGCAGAAGTGGGCATGGCTGCTGAAACTAAAGATATCTACCGGAAGAGCAGTTGGGACCCTTGGCAGGAGTGGACGGACGATGAAATCGGAATCGATGGGAGATCATCCCAAGCCTCGGCAAAATACGCGCTTATTGTCCGTCGCGAGAAGGAACATGGCGAAATTGATGAATCAGTCCTCTCACTGCATTCTATCACAGTGCAGAGTCCACTGCTCAAAAAAATTCTCGGTCCGGTTTTCAAGGGGTACAAGGGTATCAACACCAACCTCAAGAAGCTTGAATTCCATGCGCCTTTTCGAGAGTTCTTTTATCGATGGGAGGAGTTCAAACAAGCCGACCCAAGAAGCGATTCTAATGATTCCTCTGAGGAGTGTTCGCATTACAAACTTCTGGCAGATATCATACATGCCGAGATCAAGCCGCGTATTGAACAAGCCACAGATCTTCTGAACAACGGAGTCATATCCTTTGATTATGTGTGGACACTCTTTGAACCCGACGTCGAAGTCTACACAAAGATCGAAGGTCGCGATAGGCTGTTCAAGTTGAGCAGCGGGAATTACTCCAAGACACCAGATGGAGCAGTGGCATACGTGCTTAATGTGCGGTTCATCGATACCGATGGAGACACCTTCGGGTACACAGAAACAAGCTTGACCATATTACCTTTTGAGAACGTCTTACCGATTCTGGAGCTGGATGTTATCCCGGCACGTCTATGCCCCGATTTTGATCAAGTCAGGGAGCGACTCATTCAGCGTGGTCGACTATTTGAGAGCTTGCAGGGGATCAACCACAAGGCATATTCTGGTATGTATAGTCTGTCTCATATAGCTTCAGGGATCCCAAAGCAGCGCCATGTATGTCAGAAGCTCCTTGAATCCCTTCTTCGGTCTTCTCATGGTTGTGTAGGTGACAAATGAGCGGATCATTATTGACTGCAGAACATTCTTGTGGTTCAACAGCGGTACGACCGGTCCACTCCAGCCACTTGAGGCTTCGAAAAGCTTTGTGTTCCGTGGTAATGAGCAATGTAATGATAAGTCGGCTGATCCGATAGCTCATGGACCTCTACCAACAAAACCACACGCCACGAGGGTTCTAAGCAATGGCTCAAAGTCACGTAAGTATTCTGATCTCATTACAGCTCAAATGTCTCTTGGTCCAGGGGTTGAGGCTCCGCTAGGTAGATTAACAGATGCTAATCATCTCAAAAGATGTATCCAATAAGGTGCTTTCAGAAAGCCATTATGCGCTATGTACGAACGCCGTGAAAGGGCTCTGCCTGAAAACTAAAGAATGGGGTATGTTCCCTCAAGGTATTTACCGAAGACTATTTTCTTACGGGACACTTAGGATTATTCGACATTGAGCTCGTTCAAGACGTTATATGGAACTCAACAGCCTTTGATCAGCTTGTTCTGCCGCACGATTACAAACGAATTATCCACGCGTTTGTTGGCGCCCAAATGTCTGGCCTAGACAATTTTGACGATGTGATCAAAGGCAAAGGTAATGCTAGCAAAATGAAATAAATATTGAACTTGACTGATCCAACGCAGGAAGGGGGATTATAATGCTTTTGAGCGGGGAGCCGGGAACTGGGAAAACTCTCACGGCTGAGTCTGGTGATTACTCCGCTGCCTTGGAAGCTGGCCAAAGCTTGCTAATATCATATCTTCCTCTTAGTTGCCGAGATCATGCAAAGACCGCTTTATAATATGAGTGCTGCCGAGCTAGGTGATGTTGCGCAAGAGGTCGAGCAGAAGCTAGACTGTGCTCTCGAGCTCTCAACAAGATGGGGAGCAGTCCTCCTGCTTGACGAGTGCGATGTCTTTCTCGAATGTCGAACTACGTCAGATATCAAAAGAAACAAACTCGTATCGATTTTCCTTCGACTCCTCGAATACTTCGAGGGTGTCATGTTTCTAACGACCAACCGAGTCCCGGCATTTGATCCGGCCTTTGAGTCTCGGATTCATCTCACTATTCACTATCCCAATCTGGACTACACGAGCAGGCTGCATATTTGGAAGACATTTGTGAACATTGACAACGATAGAAGTAGTCTTTCTGGAGATGAGCTGGATGAGTTGGCTGGTGTTGAGCTCAATGGAAGACAGATCAAGAATGTGGTCAAGACGGCAAGGCTTCTTGCAACGCACGAAAGGACTCAGCTGGCTATGAGCCATATCAGCACGGTTCTCAGGATTAAGAAAGGGTTAGCAGGAGGGCCATGATGTGGAAGCTTGTGAGATACCATAAATGGCTCTTCTATAGAAATGAATAGATAATTCTAATATTGTTTACGACATGTTTCAACCCTCATCCGCTAGAATACACCAGTTGTGTTGCGTCTGGCGTCATCGTGCGAGGCTCCTGATGTCCACATCAGCTGTCAGGATCCTCATACAATGACAAGAAAGTTCACGAGGGTAAAAGCCAACTATCTACAACGAAGTCCCCATGCAGTCGCATCCTTTTTTATTGATATTATCATGAGCAGGGCCCTTCAGAGTCTCTTCGATCCATCGCCACAGCCGCATATCTCCAACAAATCCGGGGTTCATCTCAGCCATCAGCGTTAGCTTCCTCGCCACAGCCAACCTCTCCAATTTGTCTCCAGAGAAGACATCGTTCTCTCTCTCTTTCACCTCAGCGTCTGTCAAATCATCTTTCTTCAGCTCGGAGAGAAGCTGCTTGTTACTTGGGGCCATAGCCCGCTGATGAAACAGCCAGCCCAAATCTCTTAAGTCAGATGGATTTTCAACTCCGGTCTTATAAACAAGATTATACAACATTTGAAACAGGGAAAGATCTTGACCAGATAAAAGACGTACCAAGCGAGAAAAACTCCACATCATCTCACCTCTTCTCCACACGTCCTCGTTGATGTTTAGATATTCTTCCGAAAAGCCGGCTTGAAAAGCAGCAGTGAGAGTTGCTGAAGGTGGTTTCGAGGAAACTGCGAGCCCTGGAGTCGCTAACAATTCAGTCATGGGACCTGTTGTAGCAGAACCCCAATCGATAATGCATGTGACGTTTAGATCTTCATCAACAAATATATCTCCTGTATGTAGATCAGGGTGTGATAAGGTGAAAACAGTCGAATCAGATGACAGCTGTGGTATCATTTCCTCTAGTACCTGACCTGCGATGCAGTAGTCCAGTCGATTCTTGCTACCCTCTAGCTTATCGCCGACGACTATGAAGTCGCCCCTTCTATCGACAGCTGCGCGAAAGCTATCCCATGTTGGATAATCAGCTGGCTTAGGCAGTGACGAGAAGAATAGGTAAGGTGTGAGTGGTAGCTCCTCTGCATGAGCAGTGAAAGTTGATATCAAAGACTGGAGATATGGGATTTCGTCTGTAAAGGGACCTCGTTCTATTTTCGTTCCAAGGGAGTCTCTCGACTGCCACGTAAAAACAGGGGATAGACATTCACCGACTGAAAATCCACCGGTATCGTCCTCAAATAGCGATCCAATCTTATCGAAATGGACCTTTGAAAGACGAGACATAATGGCACCAAGCTGATTCATGATTCTGTCGCGGTCTGACTCGGAGAGTGGGGGCTGAGATATGGGATGTCTGAGATTCGGAGGCTGCACTACAGGCTCTGTCCAACGATAATCTGACAGGGTGCGGCCAGAAGCTTTGCTCTGAAGGATATAAGGTACTCCGATGTCATTATCGTGAGTCCAGCTGCATTCCATGTCATCATAGGACTCCCTTTATCCTGCTTGGCTATATCTTACCTATAAAAGTAGACTTTCGGAACAGGGATCTGGCAATGGGTTTCAAGGTATTTCAACGTACTCGCTTCACTTATGAGTATCTTGGAAGCAGTTTCGTCTGAGAATATGTGTGTGTCGTAGCGAGGCGACCAAAACACCCATTCTAGCCCATCATCAAAGGTGATGAATATAACCCAGTTCAAGCTACCACTCTTGGGGATCTTGGACTCATCGCAGGTACAGGATTGACCTCGAAGTTTCTCTGCAAGCAAAAGGAGTGCTTCCAGGTTGAATTTTGCCCATCGGAATATTCTAGGCCGAGGCTGTGGTGCGGGCATCTTATCTAACTTATATACAGGCGATGCTTTGTTGTTGGATGAGAGTGAATGAAAGCATGAGGAGGCATGTCTGCTGGTATGGTATATACAGGTCACGTGGTGGCTAAAAATAGAGAAACAAATATCACGGCAGTTGATTGCAGTACAGCCATGACCAGCAGCAGCTTCGAGTTCATAAGGTGCAAAATGATTCCAATTATTTCAGCACAATACGCAATAGACATCGTGACAAACACCAAGGTTTTGTGAGACCAGGTTTCGTATCCAATACGAGCCGGAAATGGATAAGTAACAGCCTAAATTACCTACGCCTTCAGCCCTGAACAGCCAAGTCTGCCTTTGTGTCGGAGAAATAATTACATAGAGAAACAAACATAAGAAGCGCCTCAGATAGGGAGCTAATTAATAAATGCCCAGAATCTTGACATCATCAGTTCGACACTCGCTAAGTCGTTCTACGATTATAGTCTCCACTCCTCGATCTCAATAGTAGCACCTCCAATCAGGACACCACAAAACCTCATCAATGCAACCAAAACAACCAATGAGATCCTCAAACTACGCCACGATGTCGAATTACACCAACACCAAGATGAAAACTTCCGAACCTCCACGTGGATTGCAACCAACCTTGGCATTCGATGCTTACAATCCTTATCTTTCCTACTGGTCACTCAACATCCAACAACGTCACATCGCTACCTCTTTCGTTGACCGTGACACCAAGGACCCAGTTACACCAAACCAGGGCCACAAGAGTGGTGATGCAATACACAGGACGAAAAACGTGTACAAGCCTGGCCTGTTTGTTGGCTACCGGCATCTCGGCGGCAATATGGACGATAACGGAGGCGGGGTTGGGATGGAGGTCGGTAGAAGCTTAAAAAGAGACATATATACGCGGGATAAGCTTGTTTTTTGTCTCAGCCAACGGCTTTTATCATAGTGAACATGAAGTCTGCTGCGTTTCTCTATGCTTGTGGCCTTCTGGCCACAGCTGTGACAGCTGAGTTCGACGGCAACTTGAACTACGCCAGTCCATCTCGTCGTCATGCTCGTCTTGGAATCGATGTGCCGTTGGTCAAGCGTCGATCTCTGAAGCGTGGTAACACTCCTTATGATCCTTCTCAGCTCAACTTCACCCATGGAGTAGCCTCTGGAGATCCTTGGCCACAGAGCGTCATTCTCTGGACCCGTGTTGCACCCTCCACTAAATCTGATGAAAGTGAGAATGTTGTGAGCGGCACCGCGGGTCATTACAGCCATGAGACTGAGAAGTACATCAAGGCTGATCCTCATCCCATCTGTGTGGAGTGGAAGGTTTATGAGTCCAAGTCTGCTTCTGGAAATGGGAAGACGGTCGCCAGTGGACGAGCATATACCACCTCCGATATCGATTACACTGTCAAGGTGGGCGCGTGCTTTTGGAATCGAGACTGAGATATCTTGACTAACAACATCTAGGTCGAAGCTGATGGCCTGAAGCCCCTTACCACTTACTACTACCAGTTCAAAGTGTGTGACTCTAACGTCAAGAGTCCTGTTGGCCGCACCAAAACTGCTCCTACCGCCAACGATTATGTCTCTGATCTGAGCTTCGCTGTGTTCTCCTGCAGCAACTATCGTAAGCCCACTTCTCCCTTTGATAAAACTAGGTGCTGAAGCTAATCGTTCCAGCTAACGGCTACTTCAACGCTTATGGCAACGCTGCCAGAAAGGATGAGCATGACTATGTTATCCATCTTGGAGATTACATCTATGAGTATGGAGCAAACGGCAGCCGGGCCAGCCAGCCTTCTACCGAGATCTTTACACTTCACGACTACCGAACTCGCCATGGACAGGTTAGTCTCTCCACGACATGATTCTCCAAAGAAAATTTGCTTACATGAATATCTCACTAGTACCGCACAGATCTCGATCTGCAGCTTCTGTCTCAGAACTTTGCTTGGATCCCTACTTGGGATGATCACGGTAAGTCCCGCAGATGTAGCCCTAGACTTATCTAACTTTTGGCAGAGTTCGCCAATAACGGTTATAGAGATGGATTCTCTGGTCTTAACAATACTGAAGAATCCTTCTTGAAAGAGGGCCGCAAGGTCACCGTTGACACTCGAAAGGTTAACGCAGTCCGAGCTTATTTCGAGTGGATGCCCATCCGGTAAATATCAAAACCAATCCTACTACTAGCTTCAACTAACCTCTATGTCAGACAAACTGATCTCGACGATGGTCTACGAGTCTGGCGTTCTTTCCAAATGGGCAAGCTCCTAGATCTCATCATCCTCGATACCCGAAACTATGACCGCAGCATCACCAGCCTCGACTGGAACGACAACTACATCGATATGATCCGAGATGATCCCAGCCGCACTCTCATGGGAGGCCGACAGGAGAACTGGTTCTATCGATCTCTTAGTAAGTCTAAGGACCGAGGTGCCGCTTGGCGAATCGTAGGCAACCAGATCATCTTCTCGCGTATCACCGAGGATTGGGGTAACGGCGAGGTTCTTCCTGGTGACAATTGGAGTGTAAGTAAATGGCCAGTCTTTTGGCTTTGTTCCGAGTACTGACCTCTGAAGGGTTATGTCGCCAATCGAAACCGAACTCTTGAGCATTTGTACGAGAACGATATTGGAAACAATATCTTCCTTGCTGGAGACAGCCACCAGAACTGGGTATATATTATTGCCAACCTCGTCCGAACTCAACTGATTTATGCCAGGTATCGGATCTCGTCTGGCTTGGAACCAAGGAATATGACAACAAGACTGGCGCTGGAAGCATTGGAGTCGAGTTCGCTGGAACAGCTGTCAGCTCTAACGGAGTTGGTGGCCCTATCGAACCTGCAGCCGGTAAGGCTGCTCGTGCCAGAGTCCAGAAGAACCCTGAGCTTCAGTGGCAAGAGGGTTACTACCGAGGATACTTTATCCTGGATGTGAATGCTAAGCAGGTCTCGTCGCGATTCTATGGTAAGATTCAAACACCTGATCACTCCCATGCATCTCACTAATACCTTCAGGCTCTCCTTCTGTTGCCTCTCGCAACTCCTGGGATATTCCTCTGGCTAACTTCACCGTCGTTTCCGGCGACAACCACTTGAAGCGTCCTGTTGCTGGTGGTCGTGCTGAGTCCGGTGCTCTTCGGTACGGAGAGGTCAAGCACACAAATCTCACTCTCAACACTGAGACTGGCGAGTGGAAGAACGTCGGCTTTGACACCATGTACGTCAAGCATGATTAAGGTATTTCAATAGTTAAAAAGGACCATATAATTATGAATCGGCTACAAAACAAAGCCTAATAAACCAATTTCAGTTTTGAATGCTATATATGAACTAGAAGGGGATGAAGCATTTTGGGGGTAATAAAGAAATAATAAGCCGAATAGTTTATCATCTTAACCAGCTCTCCAAATCCTCTAGCCCTCGTACTCCTCAGGCTCACCCTCACCCTCGTACTCCTCAACCTCGTCGTCAATCTCAGCATCCTGGTACTGCTGATACTCGCTGACCAAGTCGTGCAAGTTAGACTGGGCCTCGGTGAATTCCATCTCGTCCATACCCTCGCTGGTGTACCAATGCAAGAAAGCCTTGCGACGGAACATGGCGGAGAATTGGTCGTCGACGCGCTTGAAGATCTCCTGGATGGCGGTGGAGTTTCCGACAAATGTGGCGGCCATGGGGAGACCTCTGGGGGGAACGGAGCAGATCGAGGTTTGCACGTTGTTGGGGATCCAGTCGACGAAATACTGTGAGTTCTTGGTTTGCACCTTGAGCATCTGGTCTTCAATCTCGTTTGTCGATAGCTTACCGCGGCTAATCTCACGTTAGTCCGTCTCATCTCATGCATCTTTTTTCAAATCAAAACTTACAAAATCGCGGAACAAGTGAGGTATCGGCCGTTGCGGAAATCAGCAGCAGCCATAACGTTCTTGTTATCGAAAATCTGCTGAGCAAGGCTGGGCACGGTAAGATGTTGGAAGCCCTGCATCTTGCGACCGGTCAAAGGCGCAAATCCAACCATGAAGAAGTGAAGTCGAGGGAACGGAATCATGTTGACGGCCAACTTGCGCAGATCAGAGTTGAGCTGACCGGGGAATCGGAAACATGTTGTCACGCCGGCCATAACTGTCGAGATCAGGTAGTTAAGATCGGCGTAAGAAGGATTAGCGATCTTGAGGGTCTTCTCGTAAATGTCGTACAAAGCCTCGTTATCGATACAGAAGGTCTCATCGGAGTTCTCGACAAGCTGGTTCAATGACAAAGTGGCGTTGTAAGGTTCGACAACGGTATCAGAAACCTTGGGCGAGGGCATAACGGAAAAAGTAGCCATCATACGATCGGGAAACTCCTCACGGATTTTCGACAGAAGAAGCGTTCCCATACCGGAACCGGTACCACCGCCCAGAGAGTGGGTGAGCTGGAAACCCTGAAGATGTTCACAGTTCTCGACTTCATGTCGCACAACATCGATGGCCTCCTCAACAAGCTCAGCACCTTCGGTGTAATGACCCTTGGCCCAGTTGTTGCCGGCGCTGGCATTTCCGGCGACGAAGTTGTCGGGGCGGAAGAGCTGGCCTAGGGGACCGGCGCGGATGGCATCCTGAGGACCGGGCTCAAGATCCACAAGGACCGCGCGGGGCACGTACTTATCCTTTGTGGCCTAAAGGGAGACGGTTAGTGAAAAAAAGACGGTGAGTGAGAGAGAGATTGGGGAGACGCGCCTCGGCGAAGTAGACGTCGATGCGCTCTCGCTGCTGGTCGTCGGTTCCGGTGTATCTTTGAGAAATTGTTAGGTTGAGGCAAATAAGGGTCACCGACTCTTCATTTCACTCACGAGCCGCTACCGTCAACGCCATGCTCCCCAGAGACGGTTTGCCTGATAAATCGTTAGTCTCTGCAATCAAAAATAATCGCCTGCAGTGGTATTTACCAGAAACTGGAGCCGACTTGGTTGCCCTGCAATCATGATATCAACTCAACACATGTCCCTCAAAGCAGAAAAATTGGTTGGGTGGCCCTTACACATTGGCCGACTTGAACGTGCACCTGTCAAACGGGGGTTGGGTTAGCCTCAGTCAAACTCAAATCCGCGATAGCGAATGGGGGGGAAAAGTCCAAGTCTCACAATCTCACGCATTTTTGCTGACGTTTGCCTCTTACGCGTACGGGGGTGCGAGTACGTGACGTGGTGAAGGTATCGAGGAGCTGAGCTTGAGCTGACTTGAGGCTTTGCCAAAGGACGACGACTTTATTGACCAAGTGGTAAAAATGGTGCCTAAAAAGTAAAATGAGTGAGAATTCCGGTGCCTGGCGGTGAAAAGGCGGTAGCCTTGGTGTGGTCTGATTATGTACATAAATTGGCCCTGCCAAAATTTTGCTGATATGGAATAAGCTAATTTCAATTGTGCCGGATAACTGAATAATTGTGCGCTGTTGTTTTTGCTGAAAAGTGGTCTTTTCGTTGCTGTGGTTGCTGGGTCTTACAGCAGGGTTGCCGCTGAAGGCAGCCGTATTTTCTGCCCTGTGGAGATTGGTTGATAGGTGCTTAGGGGTTTCTTCCGTTCTAGGCTACCGCATTACGGGGGGACAGCGCATTTCTGATGGAGGGGTCAAACACGGGGGGGATCTGTTCTGTTCTGCTTTCAACGATATCAGGGCTGGCGGAATTTGTTGTTGTTATCTCGCTTCTCCTTTTGTGGCAAATTGGATTGTTGACCCCATGCAATTTGAGGTCCAAATTACGCCAACGCTCCAATGAGCTAGCTGTAATCAAGCCCCAGATATGTTGTCTGGAACTAATTCCCAACTAGCCGTGGGCATACGGTGTAGATTTCACTAGTTGGATTATTATGTTTCAGGAGTATGCATAATCTATCCGTCTTTCAATTGTGCAAATAGGACAGATCGCAGTCAGGGTCCCATTTACTGGATGTCTAGGGTAGCCATCCCAACATGAAGTCGCTGCTTCAATAAGGCATGTTGAGACCAGCATCAAGTCCTTTCATTTCTACGTTTATTTTTATTTATATTCTTGCAATCCTGTTGCGATGTTTTGATGGTCGAATCTCAACAATCAGTGACTGCATAACTGCGGCATTCGATTAGTGCCCTCATGCGGAACTTTAATACGCTACCAATAATATCTTTTCGGACGCCAATACTCCGTCTTATGTGAAGATGCAACTAACACTTGGCAATGGAACCATGCCGACTGGTCGAGATTGAATGACAGCTGACATCTCAAGTAATAAGTGCGGCTGAAAACCCAACATAGCTTAACTTAAAAGCCACAATACCCATCTTCCAGTATCACAAACCCCTCATCAACAAGATCTCAAAATGACAGACTCAAGAGCCTGGGTATTCTCAGACCGAGGTCTCCCTTGGGACGTCCTCAATCTTACAAGCCAACCTATTCCAACTTTACCACCTCCTCTTCCCCTACCAAAGGACGTGCCAGACCCAGAGGAATGGATTCTCGTCAGAGTGGCCTTTGTAGGCTTGAATCCAGGTGCCATATTCCAGATGACTCTCGTTCCGTCATTCATTCGAAAACCAACTTGTGTTCCTGAGATGGACTTTTCAGGCACTGTGATCGATGTCTGGCATCCTGATGATGAGTCTGGGTCAGCACAGTCGAAGAGATTCAATAAGGGTGACAAGATTCTTGCTATGTTGCCAGCCAGCCATACTCTGCCTACTGGAACAGGTGCTTTGGCTGAATATGTTCGAATTCCAGCTAGATATGCTGTGAAAAAACCAGAGGGCGTGAGCCTTGCTGATGGAGCTGGTTGCTTACTACCTGGCTTGACAGCACGACAGCTTGTTAATGAGTCCGGTGCAAAGACAGGTGATCGTGTTTTAGTCAATGCAGCAAGTGGTGGAATTGGCTCGCTGGTGGTACAGATGGTCCGAAAGGTTGTAGGGCCTGGGGGATATATCGTTGGCATATGTAGCGGTAAGAATGTCGATTTGGTCAAGAGTCTTGGTGCTGATGAGGTGAGTTAAGCCTTGGTTGAAATGGAATGCCAACTAACTCGCTTCGCAGGTTATCGACTATACGCAACATGACCACCTTTCTAAGCACCTCGTCGAAAGGTTCTCATCCAAACCTTTTAACACCATCATCGACACTCTGGGCCATCAAGCCCTATATCTCGCCTCACCATCCTATCTCGTGCCCGAAGGCAACTATTCCTCCGTCGGCATCAAACCACCCACCTTCTTTGTCCCGGACTTCCTCCGCGCTGTGCTGCAAATGAAGCTCAATGAATGGTGGCCAGTATCACCATGGCTCGGTGGTGTTGGCCGAAGATGGTTGGGTACATCTATGATGAGCCCTACACTTGATGATCGTCAGGCTGTCGCGGATATGTTGGGCCGTAGCGACATAAAACTGGTCAGAGACAGTATCTGGACGTTTGAAGAGACCAAGGAAGCTTATAGGAAGCTGGGGGGACTTCATGCTAGGGGAAAGATTCTTGTGAAGGTAGATGATCAAGTTGACGATGATGATTGCTAGATGCGATTCGTCCAAAGGTTCTGATAGTAAACTCTCCTCTTTGTCCTACAATTCAATTCGAAATAACAAAAATGTACTTTGAAGTTGCCTTTCAGGTGTTGTCTCTTGTCTAGTCGCTAGTACCTTGTCTTTGGCTACAGACAGGCCTTTGATTGATCAAAGAGGCATTGTATACACAAGGCTAGTAGTATAGGAATACCCTCAACATGTAATGAATATCTTACCTGAGAAAGGAGTTGCTTACAATACTCTTGAGTATAAAACTTCACCTTAAGTATCTCAGCTTGATAGTTTTGACTCCTGCTCTCCGGTACAGTATCTCTTCCCTTCACCATCCTCAAGCTTATACCTAGCATTTCTCATCTCTTGGATTCTGAACCTTCCGCCCAATCTTTCTGGCCTCCAACATGGCCTCTATACCCATCAAGCCCATTTTCATCCGCGGCAATGACGCGTATCACATCGGACTTCTCTCTGTTAAGCTGACCGGCTCCTTCTCCAACACAGAATATATCTATTCTATAACAAAGCCCGCTACAGTCTTCACTGTACTGCCATACAAAGGGAGTGCCATTGACAGTCCTCCATCACAGTGTCCTGCCCCCAAAGAGCTCCCTGGTCTTCTTTTGATCTGTGATACCCTGGAAAAACGCTTGGAATATCATTACAACAGTCCTCGGCGAGTAGTCATGCCCGTCACAGTTTTCTTGGAGAATGGTATTTGTGTAGAGGCTGAAACCTATGTCTTTCCCGTTGCAAGCATCGAAGAAGAATATTGGAACGACTGGGAGTTACATGCGTGTGTTTCCTCTGAGAGACCTTATCCCATCTCTTTCCCAGCACCAAAAGAGCGGACCCCAAACATGCCAGGCACAGCATACGAAGATTACACTGATGACCCAGTGAGCGCAGATCTGCCCGTTAAAGACCCAAAAGTATGAACAACTCTGAATTGTCGAGTCTTTTTGTCTCAAACATTACCGGGAGCCCATCTGCAATGGACGCTCAATCACTATGTAGAGGCAACTATCATGAATCCCGGGTTCTATTACGACTGGCACCGCCCTTTCGATCTACTTTGGTACCTGGAATATGCATAGAGACAACCCAACGAATAGCTACTTACTGGACATAACTACTTAGTGACCAGAATATATGATTACTCCATCTGACCTTTCACATCAGAGCTCACCTCGTTCTGTTAAATACTGGATCGTCTCTTGAATTGGCCGTGATATGTAATCCTCCTCCAAGTACTCCGTATGTAAACAGGCCTCTGCCACAAGCCCTAGCTCGTCGACAAGCGGCGGTCAATATTGCCGCGGACGCTGGCCGGCTTCAGACCACGGCAATGGAGAACTTACGGAGAACACCATATAAATTGCTCAAATCCTCGGAAACTTGCAATCTTCATTGCGGCAATCTGATCCTTGGTCGGTGCCGCGTCGGCTATCGATATCAAGGTCATGGTTACATAGACGAGCTCATCGCAGGGAATAAGAGACCCACGAAGCGGGGTGACGATACGACCCAGGTTCAACTAACTGATAACTCTAAAGATTTGCTTAATTGATACCCCAGTTAGGAAGGTAACTGTACAACTTCTTTGGCGGGGGATTTGCGAGGTGGAGTCTCGGGCAACAATTCTAGGTCCTAGACTGAGGAGCAATTGAGAGATTGCCAAAAGAAGTGATAACGAGGAGACAGGCAATCGCGGTTCACCTGACTGAGCTATATTGGAGATCAGAATGGTCATAGCATATAAGGCCGGGTGATAGCCATGTCCGCGATGCGATGGCCACTCTGTTACACATTGTCCGGGTTTGAGGTGATACACAGGATCATTGGAAAGCGGGAATAAATCCCAAGACTCAGTTCTAATTGGATTCGTTACATATTGAAGAACCAGATATCGCGATGGTCTGTTTAGATCATGCCAGAGGCCTTGCAGCCTTTGCGTTCAGCCTCACACTCCTCGCAGCCTCAGCATCATCATTACAAACGACCCTCGAACCACGCCAAAAGAAGAATGCCACAAGTCCATACACAGACGCAGTCTCAGAATACGTCGACTCACTTGATAAAGAGCTCTGGTCAATCAACAAGAACATCCACGACAACCCTGAGCTTGGATATAAAGAGTTCAAGGCCCATAAGCTTCTCACATCGTTCATGAAGAAGCAGAAGGGATGGAATGTTACCGATACAGTTGGTGGAATCGACACTGCTTTCATGGCTGTGTTTGATGGTTCAGGCGATGGTCCTGTCGTGAGCTTCAATGCCGAGTACGATGCGCTGGAGGGACTGGGACATGCCTGTGGCCATAACTTGATTGCGACGGCATCGTTAGGTGGCGCTCTTGCAACCGCTGAGATCATGCGCAAGGAGAAGCTTGGGGGAAAGGTCATTCTGTTTGGCACGCCAGCTGAAGAGTCTCTCGGTGGAAAGGTCAAGATGCTCGAAGCCGGCGTCTTCAAGTCTGCCAAGATTGATATCTCTCTGATCTCGCATCCCAGCAACGGCCCCGATACACCATACATGCTGGCGCAATCAACAGATCGTGTAGATGTTGAGTACACAGGTCGTGAAGCTCATGCTGCAGCCGGGCCATGGGAAGGCATCAACGCACAAGACGCACTCCTCCTCGCCAATAGTGCCTTGTCCTATATGCGCCAGCAGATGCGCACAACAGATCGTGTCCACGGAATCATCCACTCAGCAGGAACCCGCATCAATGTCATTCCAGCCGATGCATCAGGAAGCTACCAGCTCCGCGCCGCCAACGAAGAACAACTTGAAGAGCTCTCAGGCCGTGTGTACAACTGCTTCAAGGCTGGTGCTCTCGGCACAGGTGCAAAGATGAACTACACAACACGGCCATACGGCTACGCCAACATGAATAACAACGATGGCCTCGCTGCGTCATACACTCGTTGGTTCGAGGAGCTTGGTGGTGACCTTCCTGATGCTGATGTCGACAAGATGCGAGAGCCCGGTGGTTCAACCGACCAAGGAAACATTAGCCAGGACTTCCCCGCTATTAGCCCCATGTTCCAGATCACCTATGCCAATGGAACTGTCCCAAAGAGTGGCCCTCATACTGCGCCCTTCGAAGTCGCAGCAGGAAGCAAGCCTGCTTTCGAGAAGGCACTTATGGTGGCAAAGGGTCTGGCTGGTGTGGCTGTGGATGTTTTGACGGTTGATGGACTGTTGGATGAGATTAAGGATGAATTCAAGAAGACCAAGTCATCTGCTCGACGAAGAAGATAGAGCACTTCGCGCGGAGATGGATATGCCGGGCATCAAGAGCGTAGGGCGAACGCTGGTTAGCAAATTTGGGCTGTATATCTACTGTTGATTAAGCAAAGCTAGAGTTAGCCTGCCATTAAGTAAGATGGGATACGCCTTCAAGGCAATTGATTGATGCTACAACAGTGGGACTATGCAATTCGTTCTCTTACATCTATGTACGCCGTCTGCATCACTCATAATTCATCACACCATGCCTCGTTCTATATGCCAGGAAGACCAACAACCTGCCTAACAGCAGGTACAAAGCGAGGCACAATGTACACCACGTAAAAAGCCGTCACTGCGGTCAAGAGTCCAGTAAACTTGGTATCGTTAGCGATTACAACGTGAACAACTACGTGGGGCTTTCTCACCTTCTCGAACCATGTGTGGAAGTAAATGGCTGTCATGAGTAGCATCCAAGCACTCAATCCCATAACTCCTACTGCAAACTTGCCACCAAGCCCCAGCGCAGGTCGCTCGGAACCTTCGCCCAGGGATGTATCGGATTCAACATTAGCGCTCTTGAGAGCTCCGTCGGTCATAACAACGCATCGCTCCTCGTTTCGCTTGCCAGACCATCTCAACACAGCCCAACCAACCTCTTGCATGAGAAACGCAGTGCCTAGTGTCAGAAGGAAGACGTGGCCCGATATGTCATGACCTCCCTTCCATTTTCCACCGGCAGCTTTACAGGCTACTGCTGTGACCTTATCACCAACAGTATCAGAGCCGAATTCAACCTCCCTTCGAGCGAGCTCGCAGCGGCCACCTGTCCATCGGAAACCACGGTCAATCAGAGCAGGCCCAAAGCACCACTGCGTAACGAGGAACCATAGCGTTGTTACAGCAACCCATCGTAGACTCGCGCGAACACGTCGCCCAGTGTCGGTGGTGCTAGGATGGCTGAAAATGAAAACAAAGAACGCAACAGTGATCCATGCCCAGCCTCGCTTGACAAAGAGAACGTTGAAAATATTGGACTTGCGCGCGAAGTAGCTCGGAGAAACGCTAGGATCTTGCAAATGCGACTGCGCGATAGGATCGTACGGTGCGGCGCGTGTCTGCGGTGAAATTATAGAGAAGACGGTTCCAAAGATCAAGAGAGCTGGAAACAGCACAAGCCCAGCTCTCTCCAAGGGTGTCGGCAGGAAAGGAGACGAGCGAGGCGTCGAAGTCGATCTCGAGGGAGAATCCATAACTGTATCGTTCGCTTCAGCAGCCGCCCTCGCAGCACGTCGGGTAGTAACCATTGTAAACAAGCGTAAAAGAGTTCTTAGTAGAGCCACAGCATTAGGAGAGGTCAATGACTGGCTTGGAGGGAGTGAGAAGGTTTGCAAGAAGTGGCGCCAGATTGGCCTTGGTCGCGTTTTTGACGATGGGACAGTTGGCTTGAGGCGATGACGTCTACGTACTCGCGCTAGTAGTGGGCTGCCGCCAAGGAAGCTCCAGGAAGCTCAGAGACTAAAAGTTTATGGCGGGGGCGGAAAAAAGAAAGCTCCGACCTTTTGACGTCTTGTAAATCATTATTTGAGGTGGGGTCCATCATGACAACTTCAACCTGCAAATTCACGACGAAATGCTGCGACGACGAACACGACGATTACTTTTGACGAATACGTCTGTGATCAAGTGATCATGGAAACCTCGAGAACCCGAATACGCTTTTGAAGATTCACACCGAAGAGTCACACGGACTACATTCACGCTGTCGCGACGCTCTCTCATTCGCTCGCCCCGAACGCACCGAAACCTTCTTTCGTTCACGCTTCGCCCCCGAACCTTGCCCACTGCACCCAGCGCCCTCCACGAGTCGACCATGCTACCCTTATATATCAAAAACCGCCCAATACCCATACCGAAGAGTGGTGTAGTGGTTACGCTCCTAGATCTCCTATGATCACCTAAAATCTCTAAAATCCGCTCCTATGATCCTTCTCCCACTACACCACTCTTCGGTTTTTGCCAGTTGGCTCGAATTCTTTTCGCCTGGCCTGGATCTGTCACTTCTTTTTTTCCTGGATTGATTTCGCCAAATTCCACAACGTTCGAACGCGGCCATGCTCCCTGATGTCGACATGTACCACTGAGGGGTCTACCTTTATATGTCAAAATCACTCTATATACCAGTACCGAAGAGTGGTGTAGTGGTATACGCTCCTAAACTCCTATGATCACCTAAAATTCTTCTTTCCGCTCCTAAGATCTTTCTCCCACTACACCACTCTTTGGTTTTTGCCATTCGACTCAACTTTTTGTTCACCTGGTCTCGACATCTGGCCTCTTTTTTTCTCGGATTTATCTAGTCAACTTTCGACGACGTTCGAACGCAGCGAGGCCTTGCCACGACGATACGTACCATGGAGGGGGTTACCTTTATATACCAAAACCACTCTCTATACCAATGCGAAGAGTGGTGTAGCGGTATACGTCCTGCTCCTAAGGTCACCTAATATCTCTAAAATCCGCTCTTAAGACCATTCTCCCGCTACACTACTCTTCGTTTTTGCTGTTCGACTCGACTTCATTTTTAAGGAGATTGTCTCAGGCCCCCTTTTTTTCCCACGGATTTGTTCAAACCAATTTTCAGCATGTTCGAACCCCGGGACTCCTAGGCAACAGTGAGGGAAATGAGTATCTTGCCCGCATGTGTTTATTGGTGTTCTTTACCTTTGTGCGCTGGGGCTGAAGCCTCTTTTAACCTCCGACAACCTTATCACAGAACCCCGGGACGAATTTCGAGTACGACACGTACGCAGAGTGTGAGAGGGGCTCCTGAGAGTTTACCTTTATATACCAAAATCTCTATCTATACCAATGCGAAGAGTGGTGTAGTGGTATACGTCCTAAACTCCTAAGGTCACCTAAAATCTCTAAAAATCCGCTCCTAAGACCATTCTCACCCACTACACCATTCTTCGTTTTTGCCATTTGCTTCGACTTTCTTTTTGGCATCTCGATCTTTCCAGTCGACTACTTTTCTGCTTGCTTTCCTGCAAGCTTCACGGCGTTCGAACGTAGGGGTGAATATGAACAAACATTTTCGGCATCTCATGGCATCTTACGACATCGACGACTTTCGTTTGGACAATAGACACATGGTGGTCCTCCGTGTTCTATCGACAAGTGTCGTTGAAAGAAGCTGTGATGCAGGGCGCAGGCTGGGGGCGGTGTTATTTGGCGGGTGCGCTTGAGTCTTTGCGGAAAAGCTTACAGGCAGAGAGGCATGAGGCACTTCGCAAGCCGGTCCGATCTGTTGGTCGATTTTCTGGGTGATCTGGTGTGGGACGGGACTTGGGCGTCTACCCTTTATATACCAAAACCACTCTATTACTGTCGGCGAAGAGTGGTACAGTGGTATCCGTCCTAGATCCTAAGATCATAAACCTAAAATCTCTAAAATCCGCTCCTACAATTCCTCCTTCTCCCGCTGTACCACTTTTCGTTTTTGCTGGATGGCACAATTTCACGATGGTCACGCGGTCACCTTTCTTTTTGCTCTTCCTGCCAGCAAACGGACAAGGCGAAGACCACCGCGACAAGCAACAGCGATATGGAGTCGGGATTATTTTGTTTCTGGTCGATACCAGCTTGCTCACTAAGCCGAGAAGAACCCAAGGTAGACATGAGGCAAGACAACAGGAGTCATCATGTCTGTTCGCTTGATGAAGAACATGAAGGATATCCCAAGATGCAAGTCATGATCCGAAATCATCGCCAGCAAGCAGGTTCTGTTCAGGGGAGGCTCAGGAGGCCGGGACGCTCTGCACCTTGTGGGTGGCTTACACCTTAGGCACCAGCACCGACTCGACACCCATCACCTTATATACCAAAACCGCTCTAATATTGTCGGCGAAGAGTGGTGCAGTGGTATCCGTCCTAGATCCTAAGATCATAACCTAAAATCTCTAAACTCCACTCCTACAATTCCTTCTCCCACTGCACCGCTCTTTGTTTTTGCCAAATCATACAAAAAATCGAGCAGCCGCAACACGACCATTCAGCTTTTTGCTTGCAACGACAGGACAATAATTTTGGGTGACGAAGATATCGACTCAGCGGTACATGGCAGTCCATGCCAACTGCCATGGGGTACACGAAGACACATGACAAACATTGTTGATGAAGGGTTGGGTTCTGATCCAACTCATTACATCCGCAAGAGAACTCTTAGGGAATGTGTTGGTTCTTGTCCAGTGCTCGGCCACTTGAGTGTGGTTGCCTGGAGAAGTCTGGTCAGGTGGCCTCAATCGCCGCGCCACTGCAGCGCTGGCAGTACGACCCCTCGTCCTTACCCCTTATATACCAAAACCACTCACCATCTTTCCGAAGAGTGGCCTAGCGGTATCCGTCCTAGATCCTATAAACCTTCTCTCATTCCGTACCTCAAAACTCTTCACCCGCTGGGCCACTCTTCTTTTGCCGTTCACGAGTTCGAATGAGAGTTGATGTTATTCTTTTTGCGACTTTACAATAAGAACGATCCCTGGATTGCGCGATATCGACTCGGACTTTCTTTTTGGATATTATTGCTTTGTTCGACACAGGGGCCACGAGGTTCTGATGGGACAGTCGACATCTACCCCCTATATGTCACACACTACCTTCTATCCTTTACCGCAAAGTGGTATAGCGGTACCTTCCCAAGAACCTGCGAACCTCCGCACCCACGATACTTGTCCAAAATCCGTCCCCACGAATCCTCCTCTCACCGAGCCTCCCTTCGTTCTTGTCGATCGCACGTGGTTGACATTTAACGGTATGCTTTTCGCAACATGATCATATGAGAACATATTCAGATCGACGCAACGGCGAATCAGGTCATTTTTTTATATGCCATCGCCTTGTTTGATGAAGGGGCACTGAGGTTCAGATGGGGGCATTGGACACCTACCCCTTATATACCAAAAGCACAGTTATCCTTGACGAAGAGTGGTCTAGTGGTACCGTACCTAAAACCTATAAAATTCTCTTCATACCGCACCTAAAAAACAGTCTCCCACTAGGCCACTCTTCATTTTTGCCGGTTCATACGTTCGAACCAACATGCCAGGTCTTCTTCATCTTTTTGCTTCTAGCAATCTCGCCATGTTGTCAAATGATGACAGTACCGACTTGGGCTTTTCCTCCGAATTTGATCTTTTGGGTTTGATCACTTACTCGCCTGGTGCCGGCACCGCAACTTGACACTACGTACGACATGGCATCATACCTTTATATACCAAAAGCACACACTACCCTTCCGAAGAGTGGTCTAGTGGTACCGTACCTAAAACCTACAAACTCTTCATACCGCACCTAAAAAAAAGTCTCCCACTAGACCACTCTTCGTTTTTGCCAGTTTGTACATTCGAGACATGGTATTATATCTTCACTTTTTGCTTTTCACGATTTCATCATGTTCATCGATGATGGCTATACCGACTTGGACTTTCCCCCCCTGCGTTTAGTCATTTTGTCTGGTGCTGGCCTTGGTACGCGACAGCGTACGGCCTCTCGACCCTACCCCTTATATACCAAAACCACTCACTACCCTTCCGAAGAGTGGTCTAGTGGTATCCGTCCTAGAACCTATGAACTCTCTTCAATCCGCACCTAAAAACTCTTCACCCATTAGGCTGCTCTTCGATTTTTACCGTTCATGACTTCGAACACTGCTTCAAGAAGCAACAGACTCAGCCTCTTTTTGTTACACGACATCCCAAACGACGATTCAAAATTGCGACGAACATGATCTGTGGATGCAGGCTGCAAACAGAACTGAATATACGCACCTCTCATTTTTGCCAAACAGGGGCTCCGACTTACGTTGCTATACATTACCAGATGGCCGAAGGATGTTGAGATCGAAGGGGATGGAGGTCAAGCCAGACTGCTGAGGTTAACGTGCGTATGACAGTCCAGGACTGCGTCTGTCGTGGTTGCTCTGCCTGCTGTGAGTCCCGTCTAAGCCTGTTGTGGCGTTGTGTGGCACTCATAAGGGAGGGAGCTGCTGCCTACCCCTTTTATACCAAAAACACTCATTTTACTGTTGGCAAGGAGTGGTGTAGTGGGAATACGCAACCTATTAACCTAAAATCTCTCTTCCGCACCTACAACTTCTCTCACCCCACTACCTGCTCCTTGCTTTTTGCCCAAGTTCACAACTTCGAATCCTCCCCTACAAGGAGTCCCTTTTTTGGTCCTCGTTTCCGTACTGTCACCAGATCAGTGCTTGACGAACCTATCTGCAGGCCTCACCCTAGGCCATGACGTCCCTTTTACCACCACGGTTCAGAAAATGATCATGCCCAATGGCCAAGGACACTCGTACCAGTAATACGGGCGTTGCGTCGATCAGCATTGTCTGCCACACCATCTGGCACGGCATGGCCGCCTACCCCTTATATACCAAAAGCACACACATTGTCTTCAGCAAAGAGCGTGTGGTCTAGTGGGAATCCGCATCCTATTAACCTAAAATCTTCATACTCTCTCCTATAAACTTTCTGAACCCCCTAGATCCCGCTCTTTGTTTTTTGCAAAAGTCACGACTTCGAGTGTCGTCCGTGACATTTCTTTTTGCTCTCTGGACAGCACATGTGATGAAGGTGAGAGGTTAAGAGAAGCTTTAGCCCCAACACGAGAAGGCAAATTAACACACATGGGCAATATACTCCTTGCTCGCACTGGTGCCTAATATCTTACCCTTGGCTGCTGAGTAGCACCACTCCCTGACTCTACCCCTTATATACCAAAATCACTTCCATATCCTTCAGCGAGGAGTGGTGTAGCGGTATACGTCCTGGAACCTATGAATCCTAAAATCCGCTCATAAAACTCTCTCTCCCGCTACCCACTCCTTGTCTTTTTGCCTGCGTTCGAAACCCGTCTCTTTTTTTTTTTTCGTCATTAATACTGCAATCCCAAGTCCTCGATAGCTCGGGCGTCGTAGTTTATCGAGAAAGGGATTCTGTTAGTGTAAGTCAGGGGTTCAGGTCGCTGCCTCATCTGAACAGACACTTGCCCATAAATGATACAAGGCGTTTATTCAAGACCACTTCAATACACTATTTCATCTATTTCGTCTTCTATGTTTATGCGGTGTCAAGCTTTGAAGTCGTCGCGTCTCAGGTGGTCGTGGTGTTGGTTATGGTGTGCTGGTCTGCTTTAGATGACCAACCCCTGAGCCATGGCCAGACTGCCCAGATCAGAGTCAACCAACAGTTCCACAAAAGCCTCATCTTCAACTTTGACAAAAGTGAATACACGTAAACAAATTTCCAAAAGCAAAGTATAATAAGGCCTCTCAAGTTGTCCATCCAATAATGCTGGTCGCCACTTGTGCTGCGCCTTGGCTGCTGCCTGCACAACCTAGGCAGCAGCAACAACCCCTTTTGACCAGACAACAGACAACAAGCACCAGCCTGGAAGCAGTGTTATATACCAAATTGAAACAGTAGCTTTCAACGAAGTAGCTAAAAAAGAATACAAGATGAACACTCTTGGTGTAGCGGGAGTCCGGAATCCCGGGTCCACCCTTCGTTTCCTACAGTTGTTCGTGACTCTATGTTCGAGTCCTATGATGGCCATCATATTCTAGTTTTTTATCTTTCTTTTTACGATTTACTGCACATTCACTCTGAAAGCACGACTCTGTGATCCTGGTCGAGAACTAGCCTTTGACGGGGACTTCCATCCCACTAACATCCTCTCTGCCGGACCCAAAAGATTATCGCAAGAACTTCAGGATGTCTATCCATGCTGTCCTTATGTTCTCTTTAGAATGAAACAATCTTGTAAAACTCCTCCCGGTCATTCTGCTCGTAGCCGACTGCATCTGGCTTTATACTCTGAGCCACGGTCATATCCTCGCCTTCAACCTGCCACCATCCACATCGCCCAGCATATGGTGTCGAGCCCATATCGCATCTCCAAGCCTTCCTGGAAGAATAATTATATCTTTTATGCGTAGTGACGGTCAAATTCTCTATGTTTATGTCATCGCTGTTGAGTTATGGCTATTGTGTGTCTTGGGCGCACGGCTCAGACTTGCCTACACATACCAAAACTTTGCCTTATATACTACAATCTCTGACACCACTGACAGCGAAGTAGCCAAAATACACATACTAAGGGTCACGTATAACGCAGCGGGGAGCAAACGCCTCGTTGCCTTCGCTTTTTATTGTTCGTGACATCGTATGTTCGAACCCTTTGAGCTCATATTATAGCATTATCTTATTTATCCCTTTCCTTTTATGCATTCCATACTAAGGCAAGAGTTCCCATTTTGAATAGACATGTTATTATATGGATTCTTTTGCTTCTTTACATACTCTCAGGCCATAAACTCCAGAGCCACGAGCCGCAAGTTTAGGTATATAACTTTAAGAGCAAGGCAACATACCCTTATATACCAAATCAAATGACTTGTCCACCAGCGAAGTAGCTGCACACCCCAAACATTTGAACACTACCAAGTACTAACGTGGTCGAGTGGGGAGTCCGGAATCCCATAACACTCCCTTCGCTTTTTTCTTTTTATCTTTAGTATCACAGGTTCGAGTCTATCGTCTTATCTCAATAGACTCTCCTGTCATATACCAAAAGACACGTCAATACTCAGCACCCACATGTTACTTTCCAGTCATTATGGAACTGCTTTTTCAGCGTACTGTAGGTAGTGAATCTTTTCGAAGATTAGCGGAAGGCCAGCTCTCTTTACGAGGTTCGGCAAGATCACAGGTTATCACCAGCACGCGGCAAGCAATCGCATCAATTTGGGGGGGTGATGTGACAAGTTTTGAGAGGGGGGGTATCCTCATACGCCAGCGCAAATTCATAGCCATTCTTGTCTTATTGGCAGGTGTCGCCGATGTGCAGAAGCCGCGGATTCTTCGTCCATGTGCTCAGCCTTGCGCTTGGAGGAGGAGCTTGTCTTATTGGCAGATGTCGCCAATGTAGAAGCCGCGGATTCTTAGTTAAGAATTGCCGTTCATGCCCTTAGGGAGCAAGAAAATATCAGACCATGATGTAAGATATTAAAATAAATTAAGTAAAAGATATACTAAACTTATACTAAGTCGTTGTAGAATTTAGGACTAAAATCCTAAGTTTAGTCTAGTCGAAGAACCCTTTTCACGTTCTTGCATGCCTCCTTGCTATTATCAAGCTTGAATACATCGTAGAATTCTCGCCGCCAATCCTCTGAGAGATGCTTGCTCCATGTCCTGATCTCATTGCCGTATTTCGGAATAGGAACGCAAGGTCCTGAAAGTCTGAAGCCTTCTTCCTTGAGATCCACGTTCTCAGCTTTCCTTCGACCTGCCAAGCCAAAGGGATGACTGGAACCCGGAGGCCTTGAGGCGTTGCGAAGTGAGGCGCAATGTATTCAAGAGAATCTTCGTCTCCTAAATCGGGGGTACCGAGTTGGCCTAATAGGTGAGGTTAGGTAGCTAGTTAGTTGTCGCCACACATAATATGCTTCCTTCTCTTACCTGAGAGAACAATATCCACTCCAACAACCTGGCCGTTTTCCCCAATGTCCACAAACATCCTTTCTTGGATGCTACCCATGATCTCATAGTATGAGAGAATTGCCCTAGAACCTTGTGTTAGTCCGGCCCAAATAGCAAGATCCCGCAGTCCCACAGCGAGCACTTACCAATTGTAAGGGGATAAGATTGTCCTGACTTGTCGAACATCAGTCGCTAATACTAAAAGATCGAGGTCTCGGGTTTCGCGCTCAGATCCTCGAAGTTTGAGAGCCCAACCGCCAAACCAAGCATAGCGCGTCCGAACGTGTCGAAAGCAGCCTGAAGCATGGCAGCATCCTTGGACATCTGATTGTTGGTGGCTTTTACAGCATTACGCTCAAGGTCTCTAAGCTCTGTTGGAGTAGCTTGGCCAAAATAACTGGCCATGTTGGGTGTGAAGAAGGTATTGGATGAAAGTAAAGTATACAGTAACGGGACCAAATGGGTGGGAAATGCAATACGTCCTCGTATTTTTAAAGTTTTGGGTTGCGAACTGGGACTGATAGCTTCAACATGATATAGGTAAGTTCGGGGAGTTTCCAACATATTTATGCATCTAGCATGAATTCTCTGAATAGCAACACCGGGTTCTGAGACGGGACGATGTCGTGATGCCTTGCAATTTGCCCCCACCTGTTGGCCTGCTATGAGGCCGTCAGCGCTTGGGGCCGCATGAACTCAGGCAAGCGGCCAAACAAACGTAGCCTCCTTACGTAGCCTTCATCTACCATCATGTCGACCTTGTCAAAATACGAGTCATGTTCTGAACATTTAATACGACTATGACGCCGTGCGGTAAAGACTTGCCGGGGGTAGGTCACGATGTATAAAACCTTTTATTATGTTTTGACTGTTCAGTATTTAACACTACGACATCTCTTCGCCCTATACCTTTCTAGTAATCGTCGGAAAGAACAGTCCATGAATCTGGGGTATCGATAATATGATATTGGGTAGTAAACACGTGGCTCGGTTTAGTCCAATCCAATCTGTCCTTCTTCGTCCGTACATATGATTGCCACATGGCTCGTCTGCTTTTGGGTTTGCACGCAAAAATCGACCAACCCGCAAACTGCTCGTCTCGAGATTCGGAACCTCTCTTGTTTGCCTCAATAGCCCATTCGACGTCGTTTGTACCGTCCAGTTCAAGATTCTCTTCTCCCCATTCCTCTGGCAAGTCTGTACCATCAATCACATCACAGAGCTTTAGCTCGTCGCCTGTGTCTAGACAACTCTGTATAAAGACGTCCAGTTTGGGATACGGTAGTCCTCGAAGGCTGCGGGTGAAGTTGGAAGGTTCGCAGACAATATGAACGTCCCTGTCGGGAACAATGACAAAGCAAAAGTCAGTTTCAATGTGCTTGAAGCGGTGCCAGGTATGTAATAGAGATGAGCTTGCTGTGTCCCAGGGTTCCGCGAAGTGGTAAGTGGCAGAATGAGGTTCTGACTGCAATAATGCTACAGTTTTTTCAACGAGATGTGTTGGCACACAGATTTCCCAGTGCTATTGGGCGTCAACGAAATCATCCATATTTTAGAGCACGAAAAACATACGTGACGCACTCGGGCAGCTCCGTAAAATATGAGAGCACTTGTGCCGACTATACAGCATGGGATATCGGCTGCTTCAAGGATTTGGGTCACAGTGAGAGCATCATCAGTGCCCCGGCCGTTATTAGAAGCCCGCTTTCCCTCATTCCATTCTGACAACTTGGGCGTGAAACTATGTTGAGGTGGTGCAGGCCCTGTTGTCTTTTTCCTTGTCCACGACATTTTGCTGGAGCAATACGATGAGTCTCTATTTGAAGATGAGAGTTGTCGGGAGAGTCAAGTCAAGTGGCACCAACAGCGGGAGATCTAACCGAATTAATACGGACAGCAGGTGGTCAAACTGGGCAGAATCATATTACACATACTTCCTTCGTACATGCATCTAAATACAAATCACTTGCCATTAATTTAATCTTCCACTCTGGGTCAGTAATTAATAATTTGCATTTCCATCTCCTCATCCCTAGCTTCAATATTTAGAAAGTGCATACTTGAGTCTCTCCACAAGTCAGTCCAGCTCTAACTACAACTGCAGATCCGTCTCGGCGAGGTGACTCAACGCCGGCTTCAGAACCCCACACCCACTAACAACCCCTGCAGCACATCACTACCACCACCCAACAACAACAGCAACAAAGACCAGTCGCTTATATACCAAAGCAAGCCAACAGACACCAGCGAATTAGCGAGAAATTACAAGCCCAATAGCTCAGTTGAACTAAACTTGCTTGGCCATCTCCGGATGGAAAGCCTTCGCTTTTTGTCACGTCAGAGTGTTCCAGTTCGAGGCGCAATGTGAACGTAGATGCCCATACCCATTTCTTTTTGGACGTTTCTGAACCTGAGAGACAATTCTGTTGGACATGACATAGTAAATATGTAGAAACCGCTTTGATGTTCTTGTTATATCATCTCCTAAGTCAAGCAAGCTTCTCGTTGACTTGCAAAAGCTCTTGGTCCACGTGTAGAGAAGTACTGTAAGACACCCTACCTCAGCCAACATCATCCATGGGTTATAGACCAGACTAACAGGCAATACAATCAGCGAAGTAGCTAAACCTTTAACTCAACCGGACTCCGGTTCGATCACCAGATAAACATCTCCTTCGGGAGACTTCGCTTTTTGGCTATGAGTTCGAATGCCAGCTCCCCTTGAGCTTCTCAGTTTTGCAAACCATGCCGAACGTTCTCCTTCTCGATTTTACAATTTCCTCAGTTAAAAACACTACATACATGAGATAAATCTACAATTTACTCATTCTCTTTAACCACAGTCTTGTTCTCTATGCCTGAATCTGCTGGGCTGAGACTGACAACCTTGTCGTTCAGCCGTGGGTCATCGTAACCCCTGCACCAACACCAGGCAACATCAACGCCACGGCACGGCACGGCACCACGCTAACCTCAACTCCATGACACTGAATCAGCATCAGCCTTGATAATCCATTCTATTACTTTCCCTCCCAGCGAAGTAGCTAAAAACAAATCAACTTTGGCGGAACGGTGTATATCTTCGTCGCATGACTCCGCCTCCCATCTCCTTCGGGACTCGGCTTCGCTTTTGCTGGGTTGATGGTTCGATTTCCATCAACATTTGTTTTGCCTTTTCGTAGTCCTTCTCTGAAGACACAAGACATACCCTGTATACAAGAATGACTTGCGTTTATTCAAGTTCTTTTTCATCTACTTTCATTTCATGTGGTTCTTGCTTCTTTGTCCCCCGCGGTCAAACATCATCACACTTGGCTACGTCATAACATCACATCAGACTCATACAATGTCACGTTTGGGGATCACATTTATTGTCTCAACTTGATTCATTCAGCTACCCTGTCTACTCAAAGGTGAGGTGCAGTTATCAAAAGCGTTTTTCGTCGCTTACTATCCGAAACTCCAGTTCCATCCTGGAACAAAAAAAGACCCTATGGAAAAAAGAAGAAAGAAAAATCAGAGGCACGTTGAAAGCACATAATCAGCAATGAGCACGTGTCGCTCGGGTATCGCGTTGGCTAGGCGTAAGGAGGCACACCATAAGGTGGTGCGTCGACTTCATCTTCCTAAGATGACAAGAGCGCGATGGCGGCGCAAAAGTTGTTGCGGTTGTCCTTGTCGAGGATCGCCGACTTGCCGTCAACGTTGACCATGTTGACAGAGGCCTTGGTACTGATGCCGTAAAGGTGCACCTGCGAGCTCTCAATGTCGATCATGTTGTCCTGGCAGTTGTTCTCGCCGACACAAACCTGGTCGTAGTTGTCGAAGAAGCTGTAGAGGCCTCCTCCATAGATGAAGACATCCTTGGAGTTGACAGCGCGGAGACCCCAGGTACGGGCACATCGCTGAGAGGTACCGGTGCAGGTGGCCTTGAAGTCAGGGTCGAAGTACTTCTTGTTCACGGTGAAAGGGACGGTCGCGTCAGGGTTGCCCTGCATGTAAGCAGTCTCGGTTTGGATGAGCGACATGTAGACATTGGAGGCATTCTCAAGGTGGTAGTTGTAGAGAACGCTGTGCTCGGAAGCGGTACCCCACAGCCAAGCGCCCTTGGTGCTCTCAATCAAGACTCCGCGGCCGTTGTAGAGGTTGATCTGAGAGTGATCTGCAAGGTCTAGCTCGTGGTCGGCAACCCAGAACCAGGTGTTCTCAAGGTAACAGCTAGACTGTGTGGTCATGTGGAAGAGCATGAAGGCGCCGAGGCATTCAGGGTTGGGGTCGGCCTTGACCTTGGGGTTCTTCTTGCATTTGTCGGACTGAAGCTGAGTACCGGCAGAGCCACCAACGCGGAAGTGGACATCAAAGAGACCAGCGGAGCCGGGAGTAGAGCCAGCGACGTTGAACTCCATCAAGATAGCACCGGGCTGTGGTCCGAGAGTCTCAAACATGAGGTCCTGGATTTCGACGTTGCCGACATCGCCAGCTTGACCGACTTGCCAGACGGGCTTGGGGTTGGCCTGATCCTTGAAGTTCTTGTTGCCACCAGCCATGATGAGAGGCCAGACCTCGCCAACAATCTTGATGTTCTTGGGAACCTTGACAGTATCGGTAATGACATAAGCGCCGTGGTCGAAGTAGACGATCTGACCATCTTGGACACTGTTGAAGACAGCCTGAATGGCAGCAGTATCATCAGTCTTGCCATCACCCTTGGCACCCTTGGACTTGACGGAGATGAAGTTGGCAGCGGGAACACTGTTGTACTGAGGCTTGCTCTTGGTGACGACATTACCCTTGGAGTCGAGAAGAGCCTTGGGCTTGGTGACAGGAGTCTGAGTGGCCTGGATAGCTTTACCACTGCCGCCGCTGTAGGCACGACCTTGGACCCAAGATGCAATCTTGGCGTTACCAGGGAGGATAGTAGCACTAGATCCGCCACCCTTGACGGCGACAGGGACAGCAGAGGACATGTCAACGTTGTCGATGATAAGGGTGCCGTTGGTATCTGGCTGGGCGGGGTTGTAGTTGGTTAGGACACCGACTGCAGTGTTGGCAATCTTGCTGTCGGTAAGGAGGATAGAGCCGACGTTCTGAACATTGCCGCCAGCAGTCATGTCAATGCCGACCTTGGCGCCAGAAATGTCGAGGCCGTTGAGAGTCCACAGCCAGTTCCAGTTCATGTAGACGGCAGTGTTGCAGTTGCGGAAGGTCATGTTTCGGCTGGTGAACTGTTGACTACCAAAGAAACCACCATATCGACCACCAATGAAAGTGAGGTCGGTCATGAAACCACCGGAGCCGTTGTCGATGAAGATACCTTGCTGTTTGTTGTCGTCGCTAGCGTCCTCAATCATCTGGAAGACGATGTTCTGAAGAGAGGTAGCTTGGGCGACTTGCCAGTGGATACCAGTACCGGAGCTCTTGGGCATACCGGTGAGATCAATCTTGAAGTTGCGAACCTGGCGGAAGAAGTTGTTCTGGTTGGTGTGCCAGTTGGAGCCATCCGAGTTGTAGGGATCGACGTCAATGACAGCCATGCCCTCAAAGTTGGCAGTTGGCTTGAGAACAGGAAGGTTGTTGACATCACCAATCATGTGGGTGTAGTAGTAGGGAAGAATAGGCTTGGAGACAACATAGGTACCAGCAGGGAAGTAGACGAGAGCGGGGGTGACGGTGGAAGAGTCACAACCCTTACCACAACGGTTGCCGTCAGAGAAGGCAGCGTTGATGGCCTCAGTGTCGTCAGAGCTACCATCACCCTTGGCACCGTAGTCCTTCACGTTGCGGAAGATCTTGTAGTCGGCGGAGCCATAGGCAACGACACCTTGACGCTTGATGTCGGACATCCACCAAGTACCAGCAGCAGCAGCAGCCGAGTAAACAGGAGGCTCGGGAGTGGTAGACTCAGGTGAAGGAGGTGCAGGATATGCTGGTGCGACAGTAGACACAGAGGCTGCGGGAGCAGCGACGTCAACCTCAACCTCAATAGCCTGAGGAGCAGCCGAAGCTGGGAGGGTGAAGAGGCGCATGGCCAAGAGGGAGGCCGTGACAATAGTCGAAAGCCCCATGATGACGATGAATAGCCAGCTAAATCGTTGTTTCTGGGGTGTAGCGGTATAGTATCGCTCTAGAGAGTGTGTTGATATTGCAGATGGCTATGAAGGATGCAGTCAGTATGCCTGTGTTTTTCATATCTTGTGAAATTGGAGAATATCATACGCAAAGCAACTTTGGGGAAAGCAGTGTAATGTGAGAGAAAAGATATCTCAGTCTTGAGCTCGAGAGAGCTGTCAACTAAGGTCGGGGTTGGGTTTTGTGTAGATCAATGTGAACAAAGGAAGGGAACAATAATGTGCACAATGGTGAAGAAAGGATGGAAAGAGAAGATGGATGAAGGAACAGACGAGAATAAATAAGGCAGAGAATAACAGCAACAATGACTCTGGCTCTGGCACTGGCACTGGCAGAATGAAAGTGAGGTGCAGTGTCTGAATCGAATTGGCAGCCTGACACTGTCGACAGCCGTAAGAGTCCAAGTGAGGCAGGTGATGATATCTCGGCAGCTTTCGACAGTGGCACCGAAAGGGTGTACAGCCCAGCAGGATCTATAAACGCTGAGACCACTAGGAATCAATTGTTTACATGATCATGATCATGATCCGGCCGGCAATGCTCGAAAGCGGCACTTGAGAGAGATGAGGGTTCGCACGTGTTGTTGGTCCCTTGTTCCGCTTGCATATTGAGGCTTGTTCACAGATGAAACTTACCAGGTAGATTAGATAGATAGGTCAAGGAAAATAAGACCAAAAATCTTAAAAGCCAAGAAACAAGTGTATTCAAGGGAGAGACGGGCGCTGGCTTGTTGTTTAAAAGGCAGGCAAAATGAAAAGAGAGGGTGGTGATCAAAGATGACGCTGTCCCAGACAAGCAGGAATATGAAGAATAAAAAAGAGAGGCAAGGAGAGACACACGCGATCGCGTGTTCACACGATAAAGACTGACTGTCGTGGGGGAGGGTGTGGTGTGGTAGCTTTCGACTGACTTGAAATGGAACGGAAGAAAGGGAAGAGTAGGCAAGGCAAGACAGGGCAAGGATAGTAGATATACATACACACACGGTTGGGATGATTATATGTGACATGCATTATTGATTGACTCGACTTACCTTATTATTGCCCTGACCAGGAACAGGGATCTCATCGTAGTAACTCTCCTCGGACGCCACCCGCCGTCTCTGCCTCCGAGGACCTGCCATTGGAGTGGAGTTGTCCATTGAATTGTCTGTTCACTCTCTTCCAAGGGGCTGAAGCTAGACAAGGGCGGGCTGAAAAAGAGACAAGATTAAAGTGATCGTCATTGGCTATGGTAGCATCACGGACCGTTTCAAACAAGGCCGACCAGGCCAGAACAAAACATGAAACGATGAAAGATGATGATACAAGCAAGTCAAGGATTGGATGCGTTTGTAGGATGATGAACGTCGAGGCGATGATGCAGGAATAGAGACGGGAAAGGGGAACAGAACAGAACAAGCTCGTCCAGTTACCGAAGAGAACACCCTTGATCTCTCGACAAAAAGGGAAAGTACCTGTGCCCAGACGAAATCAGTCTAGCGCCCTGTTTCACTGGACGACCCCGGACAAGCCAGCGGGTGGCTCACGCTACATCTCCCGGATCAAAAGAACCGGGGCATGATCTAAACAGCGGCAATTCTGTGCCTACGCACTAAGTAAAGCCTCTAAGAAGCCATCACAGGTCCAAACCACCAGATCATGCATCTCAGAACTATGATTCACTATAACACCGCCTAAAGAAAGTGGGTGGTGCTCTTTCGCTCTCGCTGCAAAGATAACCCGTGGCTACCAGTAACGTGGTATCGACAAAACTAGTAGCTTGAACACCCCATGTCATCCACCATTCCTTCAGGACTCGATACAAGACGAAACTACATTCCTCTCCCACTGAAGCATTACGCCATGGTCCGTTTAATTACCAAGACATTCCCACTCTCTCTGCGCCACGGCATAGAATCCTCCTTACGGTCTCAGGACCCTTCCAAACACGCGCGCGACTACCATGTTAAGCGCTTAATCATGTTGCGGCCGAGGTGGCTCCGGTGCAGTACGTGAGGTGATGCTAATTAAAGGGATTTACAGTAGGGGTCTCACCTATTCCTTGGCTGGATCTCTGTAGTGGCGGCTATGAAGCCTTTCAGAGCCAGAACCGAGCATGAGAGTCTTGAAAAGCAAGTTTTGGAGCTATCAATATTGAATTAATGCCATTGATTTTTCGCAAATATTGAATGTCGGTGGCTTTGATGCCACCACAGCCAACAAATCCGCTTGTGGTCCCCTGTTTTAAAACACAGCTCCCCACATCCCGCCACACCATGAAGCGCATTCCAGCCCAATCCATCACCTTACAATGCACATCAGTCTGAGGGTAAGGTATCCCTAGAGTCGCATTTAAGGTCAACGGTTGCCTGCATGTGGTACAACAATTACTCTAAATCTATACCACCTACCCGATATAGCACAGGATAGTCCGTCAAAGTCAGGTGAACTACGAACATGCAGACGCAGACATGAAATATATTAATTAGTTCAGGGTGCGTGTTTATGCAAAATCTGTTTCTGAACTATTCCCTTCCACATGATCTACGTTTATCCATCACACGCTATGTGTTTCACTCCGCATCCTTTTTCATCCCGCATTTCGATATCGATGCGCGTTCCCGTGGATCTCGGACTCCCTTGTTTCACGCATCGGCCATGAACCCTGTAACCACTTAAACAAATTAATTCACCGTCTGTCGTGAAACGAAGCACAGAATCAGAGACTCGGAAGACCCCAGGACTTGAACTCGAAAGCAATAGTTAAGTAAATTCATTTATATAAACTCCAGACGCAGCCTATGTGATCCAGATCGCTCATCAACGCTATTGGCGAGTATCCCTCATGAGCGATAGATCCATCGCCGGATCTCAAATGTGCTCCGTGAGGTTGCACGCATGCACCATGTACATGTCCATGTCCATCCAACATGCCCTAATGCTGCCTTACATCTTAAAATCAGTCTAGCAAACCATTCCATGTCATAAAGTCGTAAAGCCAGTTCAATCGTGTTCGTCTGGCATATTAGTATCCGCCCATATGTATTATTCCGTCGCATGCTCGGGGCTCAGATAAACCCTCCCTCGATCTGTAGAGGCCTGGCACTCTCGATATTCTCAATACCATCAACATCAGCACCAAAGTCCATTATCAAAATCTTGGGATCTTGCCCTGTGCTGACAATGCGACGGTAATCACTCTTCGCACTCAAAACCCAGCTTGCGTGCCACTTGGGAAAGTCGAGCAGCTGGTGTCCAGTCTCCATATCCCACACCTTAATGTCGGTGTCATAGCTTCCAGAAACCAGTCGGCCGCTCACACTATCTATGTGCAGACTGCGAACCAGGTTCTCGTGGGCGCGCATCTCACGGAGACACTCGCCTGTGTTGGCATCCCAGATGCGGATAACTTTGTCGTTGCCAGCAGATGCGATGTATCGGCCATCTTCGGAGAATTGGGAGCAAGCAAGCCCCTTGGTGTGCCCCGTGAACTCTCGAATATTTTTGCCTGTTTCAATGTTCCACAGCTTGACGCGGAAATCTCCCGAACAAGACACGATGGTGTTGCCCCGCATCTGTACTGCGTTAACAGGTCCGCTGTGTCCCCGGAGCTGCTTGATCAAGTCGCCCGTGTGGCGATCCCAGACACAGATGCTGAAGTCCTTGCTGCATGTGACGATATGCTTGTCGTCAAAGGCAAGATCGAGAACAGCTGCGGTGTGGTGTCGAAGTCGACGAATGGGACGGTATCCTGCGCGTACGTCGTAAACGATGCAGGTAGAGTCGGAGGATCCAGTGACCAGGATCTCGTCGTCATACTGCAGGCACAGAATAGAGGCCATGTGATGCGTAGGGAATGATGTGCTGCGAGGCATAGAGAAGTTTGACTTCTCGTTGTCGGAGGACCCTGAAGCGAAATGAGTAGGGTTGCCATCCTCGTCAATGAGCATGTCGGGTTCGGCGATGACCTCAGGCGGTCCAATGATGAGGGTGCATTCAAGGGTATGCATATCCCATACCCGAATCGTCTTGTCGCGGGAACCAGTGATGATTTTGTGCCTTTTCAGGTTAGTAAACCACTTGTAAAAGGACCGAATAACTTACTCGTCGAACTGAAGGCAGTAGATGCTATCCTTGTGTCCATTCAGATAGACAGGTCTGGCCTTGCCAGTCTTCCATCTCTGGCTCAACTCCTGCTTGACACGGTAAATGTCCTTCCAGTCATTCGCTGGTGAAATAGCAGGAACTCCGAGACCACTTCCAGGCGCAACGGGCTCGCTTGTAGCATAAGTGGCAGTAGTCTCGCGAAGACAAGACTCACGCCAAATGTGCTGGTTGCTAACAATCTTATTCCAGTCCTTGCAAACCATGCTGGCCTTGGTGAGTGCTGGAGCGTCGAGGTTTGCGAGGACATGAATAGCGAGCTCTGCAGGGAGTCTGGAGATAAAGTCGATCGTGCTAATAGCAGCATTTTGCTCTATCTCAGTCTCACTCTCGGCTCCAGGAAGTGTCACCGTAATTCCGATTCCGCTCTCACGATCGTTGCTCTCGTCGTTGGTGCTAGGATTCAACCACAAGTTGTACAGGCCTTGGCGGGCGAGGTATTCATTCTGCATAGCAGCTGAGGCCTTAGCAGCAGCTCCAGAGTTGCTGGGAATGACGGGTGGCTCGCCACGGAAACCGGGAATCGGGAGATGCGAGGAGTTTTCGTAGTTGTAGGCGTTCTGATCATGTTTCAGGTCGAATCCATAGATCGATCGTGAGCGACGAACGGTTGCTTGTCGAAGACGGCTCCAAGTCGAGTGCGCATTGTTGTATGAAGTAGTAGGTCTATCAGCCTCGGGTTGTTCGACATCTTCAGCAATCGAAGGTCGTCGATGAACCATGCGGTTGATCGACAGTGAAGCGCGGCGAAACATGCCCTTGATCTGCTTGGCACCTGGAGTGTGGAAGTGATGTTGGTGCTGGGTCTCGTGATGGGCGTTGTTCAGATCGTGGAACTCGTCTTCGGTATCGTCAACGGCGAGATCGTTAAAATTTCGAGAAAGATGCTGCGAATGAGAATGGTCATGGCCAAAAGCAAATGATTTAGGACGTCGCCAGGGCATAGAAAGGCTCATGCTGCGGTTTCGAGGGGGGGCAGCTGTGTGCATGGCGGCTGCTTCAGGGTGGAGAGCACTGTTCGCAGTCTGGGCAGGCGTCGAGGTGCCAAACGGCGAAGATTCGGAGGGAGATTCCAGCATGGCCTCTTGAGCAGGAGCCCAGTCGCTGATGGGGAAGATGCGCTTGGTCATAGTCGAGGTGGTAGCAAAACTGTCGAAATAGAGAAAGGAACGTGTATCAAGTCCAAGCGGGCTGTGCTGGAACTATCGGAGCTGGAAACGCAGATAATCGAACGACGACGTATATAAAGGAATGTCGAGTCGACCAAATAGTCGAGCAGTGAGGAACAACGAGCTAAATGAATGCGCTCGTCGTAGGTTTTGACCTCTGTCGTTGTGTTTACGATCGGGCGGTCGGTATGGTAATGGTCAGGTCTGGTCGCTAGGGGCGGTCTCAGGCCTTCCTCTAAGTTTCGCGGAACCTTGATTTGGGCCCGTTTCTGGCGTTGGTCGTTCGGTGTTGGGTGGCAACGGTACACGAAGCAAACAACGCAAAAAAAGAGACGAGGTTTCAGAGGGGGGTTTAGTACTCGTTATACGCTGTTTGCTGATCCCAACAGAAAAGCAGAAAAAGAACAACAGGAAAAGGAGTAGAAAAGGAATGGAGATGGATGTGAGGGAGGAAGAGCAGGCTTCTTGAGAAAAAAAAGCCGTTGCGATTAGCAATCCCGGTAAAATCAGCGGAAGACAGGGGGGCTTGAATTTAAAGGGCGAACTGAACTGCCACTGAAGGGATCTGGAAAACAGGGGGTCCCTGATTGGGTCTTCACTGTACAGCACAGCACAGCACAACAACAACAAGACGAGTCAGAAGTACGGGATGATCAGGGGAATAAAAGAAGGAGAGGGTGTCATCTAGAAAAGGGAAGAGATCAAAAGTATCTCTTAACAGAAGCTAGTGCCTCACAGGGCGAGTCACGATACTGAACGACCCTTGGCGGTGATGTAAGGCGACTGGTCCCAAGTCATGCTTAACGCCATCTACAGTACACGATGACATGCACTTATGAGCTAGCGCTGCCCCAGAAGGAGTCTTGGAATGCGGGAAAGGACAACGATTTCTTGATTTATTGTCGGGCGGAGGTGGATCGTACGGTTCCAGTTTTTCTCGGGGCCCGCGATGCTCGTCTTACTCGGTCCAGCCTGAACAAGCTCATAATTAGATGCTACGTCGTTGAAGAAGATGGTTATGAGGCTAAAGACTATGACGGTAAAAACTCTCTTTGCTTTTTAAATCTGTAGCGGTGAGGTCCCTTGAATACGGTAGCAGTATGTAGCATCTGTCGCTAGCCGCCCCTCCATCAAGCCATCCTCAGCCAATACCGAACAGGGCGAAAGAAACTCAATGGTGGCGATGCAAACTTTCCGTATTCTTATTCCCGTGCTGATTTCTTCTCCAAAGAAATCTGCAGGTACTGAGTAATGCAACAATGCCGCAATAACTGTGATTGCAAAATAGCAGCAATGTTGGGCCTTCATATCAACACCGTTGATCCCTATTGACCAGACCTCCAACGACCAATGGCTGTGTAACATCGATTCACCACAACAACAGCGTTACTTTGAGAACCCACGCAGTGCAACACTCAATGTCCAGGGGTCTGGATCAACACCCCGAACAAGCTAATTCCCCAAAGCAACCCCGGATTCAGCTGGACTCGCTGACTGATCTCATCCACAGGGGATGAAGACCCTGACTCTGCAGTTTCATTGACAGTATTCGAGTGCACAGTTTAAGCCTGAAACGGTTTGCGAAAAGATTGATGTAGATCAGTCCCTGGCATCCGTAGAATGAAAAAATCTGACGGATTGGAGGAAGTGATCGACAAGTCGTCAAGAACTTGGGTTTGGCTTACAATTGGTGAATCGGACAGTCCGATACCGGTTCCATGGAACCAGTCAGCCACCACTGGGAAATTCTCCATATGGGTTGATCTGGATTTCTGTAAGCTCGAATTGAGTTCAACCTGAAGCTTCAAGTCTTGAAGGTCTAGATCTCGAAGTGTCCTGAGTCTGAACATCATGGCTACCCTACGGAACACCCTGACACCCTGCTTAAAGGTCGATAATTGCTATCTTCAAGACAAGTGCTATAACTTACAGAATGTCAGAGCCGGTAGGTTTCATGCTAAATATCCAATATTGCATCTCAATTCCAGCAATCTTCAACTTTGTCTCAGGATGCAGCCCTTCCGGAGTTTAATGCTGCAGGGCTGTTGGAGAGAACAGTGGATCAAGTTTTTCCCGCGTCAAGGATCCGTACTGAAGTTTTTGAGAGCCTGTTCATTATCACCACGTAGCAACATATCAAAGACAAAATACACCTCCTGTCATCACATCAAATCACCTTCATCATGGCCACCCCAACCCCGAGGCCCTCCCAAGTGGCTTTCCGCATCCATCCCGTCTATCGCATCTTCTTCCTCATTCTTGAACCCATCTCCGCCCTCACCGGTGCTTTCTACACTCACTTTCGCCAAGGAACTTACCTGAACCTCCTCCACGCAGCTTCAGCACCAGCAGAAACACCAAAGGCTACATCTGTAGCCATGTCGCAGCTCGCCAATATGTTCTTCTTCTTTGCGCTCAATGAAGCGCTCGTTCTGCGATCTACAGCGGATTTGCGGGTTTGGAGGACGGTCCTGCTTGTACTACTTATTGCGGATCTGGGACATTTGTTTTCGATGAGTGAGCTTGGGCGGAGTATTTATTGGGACGTCATGGCGTGGAATGCTAGTGATTGGGGGAATGTGCCGTTTGTGTATCTCGGTATGACTATGAGAGTGAGCTTTCTGCTGGGAATTGGACTGGGAGAGTCGAGGGCTTTGAAGAAGAAGGATTGGAAGAAGCAGTGAGCTTTTCGGACCGTTATAGCGAGGTTCGGTATCTAGGTATGCGAGATTTCGGTTTGTAGTACCCGAATTTGTGGTCATGAGGAGGAATGACTTGGATACAACTTGACTACGCCTTGATAAGACATCATATAGCAAGGTCTAGAACATATGATGCCGTATGAAAGGATACCCCCATCAGGACAAATGGAACTATAAAACACATCTCGAGCCACCTCCTCACAGATCGCCAATGCAGCTTCTCTCATGCTACCTCATCCCCCACGATTCTTGGTGGAGGAATTCAGACTCCGGCGGCCCACGATAATCCGAGCTTCATGTCAAGAGTCATGATAGCCCCTCAACCAATGACATGCTCACATCGGCTATCGGATATCGCATGTCGCCTGTCTGCAATTCGGGCATAGCGTCCCGAAACCCCCAATCTCTCAATGCGACACTTCAATGCCTTTCCCCCCAAACCGCGCCGCTTACTCGAATCAGATGATCTTTCATGATGGAGGGGTCGTAGTAGAAAAAAGTGCCCCTCACACGTAATGGATACGGTAGTCAACGCGATGAGGGGTGAGCTCTGAGGTTGTTTCGACGAGTGGGGGTTTCTGGTCGGCTCGTCGTCATGAGATGAGCTTTATAAAGGAAGAGAAGCCCCAATTGACTTGTTCTCAATTGCTTTACTCTCTCTTTCTCGTCATCTCAATAAACAAAGTTCTGTATCAATCATCATCATGTCTGTTCCCGACAAGTTCCAGGGCTTTCAGTCCCCCAGCGCCGAGCACTGGACCGACTTCCAGAAGAACTCTTTTGAGCCCCGTCCCTTTGGCGAGTACGATGTCGACATCAAGGTCGAGTGCTGTGGTGTCTGCGCCAGTGACCGTCACACCATCAGCGGCGACTGGGGCGGTTGCCCTTATCCTCTCGCCGTAGGCCACGAGGTTGTTGGCAAGGTCCTCCGTGTTGGTGACAAGGTTACTCTCGCAAAGGTCGGTGACCGTGTCGGTGCTGGTGCCCAGGTTTGGTCGTGTCTTGAGTGCCATCAGTGCAAGAATGACAATGAGACCTACTGTAAGCACCAGATCGACGCCTATGGCGCTGATTACCTCGACACTGGTTTCAAGACCCAGGGTGGTTACTCTTCTCACAGCAGAGTGCATGAGTACTGGTGAGTACACTTGTCCTCTCAATTGATCTCACTGACTTACAATTCGTAGGGTCTACCCTATTCCCGAAGCCCTCTCCAGCACCCAAGCTGCTCCCATGCTCTGCGCCGGTATCACCGTCTACAGCCCACTGAAGCGTCTCGGCGCCGGACCCGGCAAGAAGGTCGGTATCGTTGGTATCGGTGGTCTTGGCCACTACGGTGTCATCTTCGCCAAGGCCCTCGGTGCCGAAGTCTGGGCCATCTCCCGTTCACGAGCCAAGGAAGCCGACGCTCGCAAGATGGGTGCCGATGGCTTCCTGGCCACTGGTGAGAAGGACTGGACCAAGGGCCACGAGATGTCCTTCGACATCATCATCAACACTGCCACTTCTTTCGACGGCTTCGCTCTCAGCGAGTACCTCAGCCTGCTCGATGTGCACGGCCACTGGAACTCTGTTGGTCTTCCCGGCGGTGACGGTATTTCCATCCGCAACCAGGACTTCATCACCAACGGTTGCTACATCGGAACATCGCACTTGGGCAGCCGACGCGAGATGCTTGAGATGCTGCAGCTCGCTGCTGACAAGGGCCTCAAGTCATGGATTGAGGAGATTCCTATCTCCAAGGAGGGTCTTCAGCAGGCCATGGAGGCTCTGGAAAAGAGCTCTGTTCGCTACCGATCTTGCATGACCAACTATGAGGAGGCATTTGGTGCTTGAGCGTTTGACATTCTGAAAAAATAAAAAGAGGGAGTTTGTTGGGAGTAGCATTGGGAGTTATGAATGAGTTAATGGTGGAGCTGAATGCTCTTGTTGGCGCGCATCAAAGACACCTTGATGGGTCGAAATGACGAATAAGTCTGTCTGGTATGATCAGTGTGATCGTGCCTGAATGAAATGATGAATTGAACATGATGAAGTCTATCCTTTCATTGTCTCTCTCCGTGATCGGACGCAATTGTAACTTTAGTTCATGAGCTGAATAGCGAGTATTTACAAAGCAATGATTTCATAATCAATGATTCCATTTTTGCTTTCTAATGGACCATCACGTAGTCTCGTTTTGGAGTTTTTGGCCCAAAAGGCTAGACCATTTTCACTTATACTCCCCGCATCGAAACTCATGGGGTTGTGGGGGTCTCCATCTCACCTTTTCACATCACAATGAGGATCCAAGAGCTGTAAAGATGAGCTGTAAGAGGGTAGTTTGAGTGATTAACTATCGGTAAGAGCAACTGATCTTCAGAATCATTGCATAAAATGCCAAGATGCGGGCTATCATGAGCCCGCTGAGTATCATTCTTACAACCTCCAATTCCCTCGTCACGTCCAAAAATAACGACGCCGGCACCCATGTCATCAACGCTATGCCCAATTCTGCCACGCCGAATTCTCCTCCGTGTATCTCCAGCGGAGACCGGCGGGTGTTAGTAGTGACTCACCCCTACCGCTGCATGTCTTCAGCCTTTTTCACGACATGCTGAGAATAATGCGAAAATTTCTGACGGATTTTGCTAGCAGTCGCTTTTGAGCCTCGCCAAATCGAGGGATGTGATTAGCAATATGTAAGATTCGGTGTGCTTAGACGCAGGGAGGAGTCATCGTGGTGGGCTTCGCGGTTTGTTTAAAGATCAAGGTGATTGCCGGGTTTTTGGAAGTTGGCGATACCTTCAAACTACACTCTACAAGACAATACTACAAACAATACAATCACATCAAGATTTTACAAAACTTTTGGATACCTCTCCACATTTATTCCTTCTCTCTATCGACCATCGATCATTGTCAACATGTAAGTCTAACCCCTTTCAACCTCGAGCTCACAGCTAACGACACTACAGGGGACAATCACCTGCATCTCCTTCACCTTCATCATCAAGATCTCAAACTCCAGGTTCAAGAGACCCAACAGCACTTATGGAAATCACACGTCGCTTCAGCCGCTCTTGTAGTAAGGCAGAGATCGCCTCAGTAGGCATTTCCCCTGCTACATCAGCTGTCTTCGCAACCTACACAGCTGCGCAAACCTCTCAATCCTGGATAGACGTCTTTGATACCAAGACCCAGAGCGGCTACTCCAAGACAAGCGGCTCGCGCGCTGTCTTCTCACCCAAGGGCTCAAAGTTGGCTACTATCAGGGACTGGACCGTTCAGTTCACAGGAGGCTTCGACTTTCACCACACTAGCACTGTCTTCCTGAGGGACTACGTCAGTGGAAAGACGGCTTGTGAGCTCAAGGAGGCCAAGGGTGAGCCAATTGCTTGGAGCCGTGATGGGAGACTCATCGCAGTCGGTGAAGCGAGGAATCGCATTGGAGTTTGGGACGTGAAGAACGGGGTCCGGGTCGGAAAGGTTCTCAGCCACATCGACGCAGTTACTCACGCTGCTTTCCTCGCCGACCAGAACCTTGTCACGATTTCACGCGATGGAACGCTGCGCATCACCAACACCAAGACCTGCAAGACAATTCGCCGTCTTGAAATCGACGGCTCAAACAACCCTCGTGCTCTAGCAGTCAGTCCCGATGGTCGACGCATCGTCTCAGTCTGGGGAACAAGCGTTCACATCTGGATCCCCTCTGCCAACGACTTGACGTCTTACAACCTCAACGCGGTGCGACCCTGTGAGGGATGGCCCCTTGCGATCTCACCCGATTGCCGATACATGCTCTGCAGAACTGAAGATGGTTTCGACATCATGGATGTTGCAACAGGAACAATTGTGTACGATGAGGCTATGGAGGAGATGGTAATGTCTGGGGCTTTCGATGAGGATGCTAAGGTTTTGGTTCTTGGAAGGATGGATGGCGTTGTTGAGGTTCGGGATGTTTTTGACAGAAGGTGAAAAGTTGTGATACCCTAGGATGATCAGATTGTAAACGAGCTGGATAGATGTGTTTTTGACAGGATGGGCGTTTGTTTAACATGGGCGTATAGGAATTGTTACTGTTTCTCAGATATTCAACATCGTTGATTGTAAGAGCATATGCCAGGCTCTCAACAGCAAGTATTTACATACCGAAAATTAATTTCTTCAATTATTTATATTCATGCATGTTCGGTGGAACAGGCAGCGAGATGGCCTCAGTTTTGGCTTTTGAGATTCCTCAAGCTGAATGGACCCAGGGGTAACAAAGTTAAGAAACGCCACATCAGTGATATTTTGCAAAGTCAAACAGTAATCGGCAATTCAGGAGGTCACATCAAATGATACAGTTACGAGCCGAAGCGTATAGTTTGTCACATAGGTAGACTCTCACTAAATCACATTCAGACTCACATCAACGACACTTAATCTTGTATCAAAGTTTGTTCTTTCCAGCCCTTATAATCTCGTCGCGAGTCCTCCCAAGGTCTCCCTTCTTCATACTTATCCAAAATTATATTAACCATCCATCAATATTTCCAAGGACCAGTATCACTTGCTAAACTATAGCCCTAAGAGGACGCATAAAGCTCAACCCATCAGTCACAAGCAACAAAAGACCTGTCCACCAGGAACTTCGCGTTTAGCAAAAGCTTTTCAGGCTTACTAGCCATTCATCAGACGACCAGCCAAAGTTTCGACGTCCTTTCTGGCTCCTCGAGGCGTTAGCCAGAGATATATACACATTTTATCCTTGATCTATCTTATTGAGATATCAGACAAGGTCAGCGAAGAAACAAAGTCGAGGTACATCCTATATAGCCCGTCATTATGGAAAACCCACCACTCCCGACAGAGATCTTGTACCAGACTTTCGAACATTTCTGTCTACATTGTCAGGAGAAAGGTTCCGTCTCCCACGAAAAGATCTTATGTAATAAGAAGGATGAGAACCGCTGGGCTCTCCTCAGCCTTAGCAGGAAATGCAAGAGCTGGGGATGTGTTGCACAGACTATCCTTCATCACTACTTCAAACATTCGGATGATAAGCATCAGATTCGTTTCTGCAGGACAATTTGCGAAAACCCAGAACTTGGCAACCAGCTACAAGTGGCTATCCTCGGGCAAAACGCAGGCATCGACCAGAAGTTATTTGCCAACTCTTATTGGTTTAAGGAATCCATGACTAGGTATGGGCACTTGCTTGGGATAGGTCCGCTCTACCTGCAGAGCTCTGTTGCCTCATGGGGAGATTTTATCGCACCGATTATCCTACTTCGAGCTACCAACCTCAAGCATCTCGCCGTCCACGGCCCTTATAATCCATTTATGTTCCGAAGATTCAGTATGGAAGCCGTCATACGGAATAAAGCTCTGAGTACGAAACTCGAGTCTCTTTCGGTAGGGCAGCAGGACATAGCCTGCCTCGGGGATCTGCAACCAAAGGTTCCAACAGATCTAAATACTTTAGGGGGACTTCTCATAAAACTGGAAAACCTCGTGACGCTTTCCATATCGCGACCTGACCTCGAAAGTCTCCCAGAGAAACTCCCACTCCAGAAGCCGCGAAAGCTTCGGATAGGTAATGCGTGCCTGTCAAAGAACAGTCTGCAGAGACTCATCAACAGCACAGAAAACCTGGAGGAGTTTGTTTATAGGGAGATTGAATACGCCGATAGATCACAAACCACCAGACTTGTTACATCTCAGGAGATCTTTGAGATGCTTTTACCCATGAAAGATACACTCAAGAGAGTCGTTCTGGGGATGTACAGCTCAGAGCGCCCCCCTGCTGCTATGGCTCAGCTAGTCAAGCTGCAACAGTTACGAGTCAACGCAGGAGTATTATGCGATATCCCCACCATGAGATATCATCGTTTGGACTTTGTAAAGGATGCCCTGCTCGATGTGTTCCCACCGAATCTACAAACGCTGTGCCTCGACCATAGCCACACGGACGCACCTCGATATCGAGAGGCTTTGGGGTGTTACATATCGTCTACCTACAGAGAATCTCCTCAGGAGCAAAAGCTAAGAGAGGTGACTCTTCATTTCGTGGACAAAGACTATCAAAATCCAGTACCGTGGACACCGCCTGGTGTACGGCCAACAAACGCAGATGAAGAGGAGTTACTCCGCAGAGAATGTTGCCCATTATGGCTTGAGAATGGGCGTATTACTACCACAACAGAACCGTTCTTATGGTATAGCTGCGATAAGGTCGGTGAAAACACGATGTTACCACATGTAAAATTCTAGAGAGGTTCGTTTCAGTCTAATAGAACCTGGAAATGCTGTTTTTGGTCCTATCTACTCTACTAATAAAACTCTCCGAGATAATAGTCTTTGGTATGAATATAATCCGATATTATTCAAGTTCTCTCAGAAATCTACATACACAAGAACAAAAGAAACTGATGATAAGACCGATGTGAGAGATTGAGGATGTTGATTGGCTGAAACATGCTGAATACACAAATACCCAAGACGGTTCGTTGGGCATTCATGTTATAGCCCTGACATGTTACGACATGTAGCTTAAACTCTAGCTCTACATACAACGCAGAAATACACAAAAGACTGTATCTACATAAGAATTAGCCATGTGGACAAAGTCCATAATGTCAATATTCGGAGTTACAGTAAGTCACAAGCTACCGTTGGTGCTACGTTGTGGGAGATTCTCAGTATTATCGAATTAGGATGCACTGTAGACAAATTTCACAGAGATCAAGCTGCTGTTAGGTTGCTCATACCAACAAACCTATCTCTGATTAGGAAAGAGAGTGATGTGACACTCTAACATTGTATCACCTTCCTAAGAATCACAAGCAGACAGTCAAGTTTGGGGTTATATTCACTAACCCCTAAGTTACCTGAATGCTGAATGAGATCGCGAGTGACTAACCGCTAGATATAGAAGAGAACCATGATAACTGGCCATCGTTGTATAGATGGTACGCACTTAATAGAGAACATCTCAAGAAGTCTGTGATGGGTCTTTCACATCCCTGGTGAATCACCCCGTCTACGGACTATAAAAGGTCTCCAGTCTCTCCCGCTTACAACCTCGCTCGACTCAAGCTCTTGTAACCCACAGAACCGTCCACGATTGCATATCGCGAAGCAATCATTCATAAAATATGCTGGTACAGAACCTCCAACGGGAGATCATATTTCTCATCTGTGAGAACATATGCCATCATTGCCAAGAGCCTTATAAGAGTTACCCTCTGACACTTCCTCTTGCGGCCATGGAACACCAGCAAACAATATTCAATCTCTCACTCGTCTGCAAGAGGTGGGGATATATCGCACAGAAGGTACTGCATCATCATTTCGGCTACTTCGAAAGTCACCCAAAGGCAGAGTTCCTATTCTGCAGGACTCTTTCTGAGAACCCGGAGCTGGGAAAGCATGTCAAAGACATTCGAATAAGGCAACTCTCTGCATGCGATCCGAGTCTTGATGAAGAATGGCTCGCAAAGTCGTTGGAAAAGTTCTCAGGAGTTCTCGATTTTCCGGAAGCGTCCTCCGTGCCAGGTATCTCGAAACGGGGAGAATTCATTGCGCCCCTTATTTTGCTCCAAGTCCCGACTCTCGATAGGCTTACGATACAGACCGAACACTTGAATGAAACCATGAGAAAGTTCCGTACGCTCTTTGTGGGTAAACAATGTGTTGTCCCTCGAGGTATTACCACTATGCGTGTATTACCACTCAAGTTCGAGGACCGCAACACCAACGGGTCCACAGATCTATCTGAAGCCTGTGTGGGAGGACTCTTATCGGCTTCTCCAGGAATCCGCAACATGACCTTATTTAACCCCAATGGAAAGTCACTTCGACCCGGGCTGAATCTGTCCGGTCTACGAGCTCTGACTTTGTGTTCTAATTTGAGTCGGGAAGAACTGCGACTGCTCCTGTCATCTACAGGGCCATTGGAGATATTTGCCTATCTTAGCTTATATTTTGATGACGTCACTCTCCAGGATATATGCGAACTTCTTTTACCTAAGAAGCACAGCTTGAGAAGATTACGTTTGGACAGTTCAGAGGAATCTCAGCACTTCACAACAGCCAAGCATCTTACCAATGTGAGCGAGATGGGATTGCTTTTCTCAGGTTTCTGGAGTCCAACGGATGCAGAGCCAATTCTAGAGAAACACGCATTACTAGATGTATTCCCACCCAATCTCTCCGCGCTATGGCTCTATATCTCGGAAAATACGACTTCAGGAGCTCTGGACGCTCTGGTCAACTATATCTTGTCGACTGTTCGAGATCCACCTGTGGAACAAAAGCTACGATATATCGTTATATCTGTCCGAACAGCCGTTGACAGCGAGGCCTCAGAATTACCTTTAGCTACAAACAAATTGGTTTGGGAGGAAATCAAGAAAAGATGCCAATCTTTCCTAAGAAACGGGAGGATAATCATGTTTCTCAAGTGTCGGAAGACCAGGCGTGAGAGGCTTGTCTCGGATGAGGTTGACTCTCATCAAGATATCTGACCCCTTCTCTGGTTCATCCGATATGGGATGATGCGTTGGTGTGTTACCAATCCCGAACGTAGTAAATACTGAGAGTTAGATATGACTGGAAGCTGAGAGTTTACAATATCAGCCCTGGACCCAGTGAATTGCTTGATAGTCAAGAACATATACTGAATTTGGTCATCATGTGATGGTCACTTCCCCTAAGAGACATTGTGTTTAGGAGCAGTTTTGACACTTTTCGGGGAAATTCAACGTAATAAATATGCGAATAAACTGTAAGAATTTAATCGTACTGTTCGGGATGAATGGCATTGACTTGTAGCCGCTTGCATTGACTCCCGACTGGTGAATACCCCTTGGATCTCGGATGGCGAGTCGACTATCGAAAGTCTGGCTCTCTATTCCAGAATATTACAAACGTATGCAGAAGCAATCATACTGACGCTCCTGAGGAAACCAGTTCTGTAACAAGTGATCTGCTACCAAGTGAATGACTTCTGAGAGGAGAGGAAGACCATGCTCACAGTTGCGACCGACAGCGAATGACACAGCACATGGACTGAATCACTCAGATACTGCAACAGAAGCGCAGAATCAACAACTAACCGTGATTGACTTTACCGCTCAAGAGTGATGCTGCCTGAGCTGATTATAAAGCGTCCAAATTCCCAGAAACCTACCAAGTCTACAAGCTCTTCATCTCAAACCCTGCAATTCCTAAACTTTACGCCATGGATACTCAAAACCTTGACGCAGCTTTTATATATATCATATGCGAGAACTTTTGTCTTCATTGCCGCGAAGGACGTGGAGATCACCAGGACTTCCCTAGTGTATCCGCCGCACAAGACACCGATGCGAAAACTCTTCGATACACTCTCGTTAGCCTCTCTACGGTCTGTAGGAGCTGGGGTTATATAGCGCAGAAAACGCTCCACCACCACTTTGGCTTTGCTGAAGCAACACCTCAAGCTGAGGTATTGTTCTGCAGGACTCTCTCTAAGAACCCAGAACTAGCCAAGCAAGTTAAACAGGCTTTGCTAGGATATATCTATCCGGATGATTATCGTGCTCAGGGAGACTGGTTGATCAAGTCCTTGACCAAATTTTCCGATATCCTCGGCCCCCCAGGAGCAGAGTTCAGCATCAGGGGGTGAGAGCGGTATATCGGAGCTCTAGTCCTGCTTCAAACACCTAACCTCGAATATCTCGAGACAATAGCTAAAGATCTATGCCGGATACTCGACAAATTCATGAAGACTCTTTCAATCTATGTTAAACACCTGCCTCAGCGTTTGAAGACCCTGGATATCAAAAACAAGACTGTCAGAGAGACTGGAATTTACAATCCCCTCAATCTGCCCGAAGGTTCTATTGGCGGATTCATTGCAGCGCTTCCAAACCTCCAGAGCCTAGAAGCTGTGAATCCGTCTCGTCAAACACTGCGAGATCCACTACAGTTCCTCAATGTCCGTCGTATTGCCCTTCGGAGCACGATATTGAGCAAAGAAGGACTTCGACTCCTGATTTCTGCAACAGGGCCCTTGGAGTACTTTCTGTACACGGGTGCCTATTGCTTTGGGGACAACTTTTGTTCCATCCAAGATATTTGCGAAATCCTGGCACTCAGAAAGGACACCCTGAAAGTGCTTATTGCAGTGCCAGCTCACACAGCATATGACTTCACAGCGGGAAGACGACTTCTCAACGTTCAGCACATACGCATGGCCCTGGAGGACATCTGGTTGCCTGTGCTTGATGACGATATCCGAGACGATCAGATACTAGTGAGAGGCTTGCCACCGTGCCTCGAGACTGCCTACTTCGACACCGCGGATAATATACTGGAGGATTTGTTGGATGCCGTCATTACCTACATTCAGTCGAGCTATCGGAAAGATCCCAAAGACCAGGTTCTCAAGATAGTGCATATTCTAGTGTGCATGTATTCTGACCGGAAAACGACGGAGCAGTCGCCCGATTCCATACACAATTCAGCCCTGAAGCTGATCCAAGAGAAATGCGGAGATTTTCTGAAACATGGTAAGGTAGACCTTCGGGCTGTCTGGGCTGATTGCCAGGATGAGGACAGTGGCAATTCATAGCTTGCGAGTGGTGGGCACCAGCTGAGCATATTTGAATGACGCTTGTTTAATGTAATAGCACTGATAGCCGCAAGGATATCTGAGAGTGGAGTAATATCGAACAGCCCAGTGTCAACTTCAAGTTGCAAATCAATGGCAATGGCCCCTATCAGAAGACAAGATCATGTGAATCATCATTGTCCGCAAAAGACCAGTGACAAGAGCGCTTGTCTCACAATAGTGACTGTGACTCCCAAAAGGGGTGATTGTATTACATGTGAATACGGTACCTAACTAATGAATGCCGGCCAACAAATTGCCGTTCCGACGTCGACTCAAAGCCATAAATAATCCAGATCTATGAACCCGTTACCACTCAAGCCTTCCAAGGAAGTCCGAGAGAACCCCTCGAAACTTCTCCGGCTCATCAGTCGCAGGATTATGAGCTGACTTCTCAAAAACAACAAGTTCACTTCCCTTGATACACTTCCGGATCATCTCAGACTCTTCAACGGGACAAATGATGTCAAGCCTTCCAACAATCACCAAGGTCGGAACGTTGATCTCAACCAGCCTGGACCTTACATCAAAGCGAGGTTGTGACCAAGAAAATGCAGCGTTGTGAACCTCCCAGCGAAGTTTGGTAACTGCACCCTCGAAAGTTTCAGGCTCTGGGTTACTCTCGGGTGTGTAGATGGTGACAATCTCGGCCATACCTTGTTCTGCATCTTCCCGACTTTGTACGTTGCCGGTCCAGAGTCTGACTTGGCGCATGGGATCGGGATTGATGCGGTGGGATAGAAGGATGTTTGCTAGGGCGCGATGTGTTCCCTGGGGGCCGCATGCCCAGGTGTTACGAAGGATCAAGGCCAGGAGACGGTTCGGATAGTTGAGGGCGTAGTTCAGCGCAAGGAAGCCACCGTAAGATCCTCCAGCGAGGATGAACTTTTCGTCTCCCGCCCAAGCTCTGCAAAGTCTGTTAACCGCGATAACTAAGATAAACACTCGGTGGTCACTTACCTGAGCTCTTCAAGATCCGAGACCCACTGCTCGTCGGTAAAAGGGCCCTTGATCTCACTGTCTCCACTGCCTCGAAGATCGTACACGAGAACGCGGAACCTGTCTGCGAGAAACTTGAAGTCCTCTTTTATGCCGGTGTGTGACGAGAGTCCCGGGGCGCCATGGAGAGAGATTACCAAGGGCTTCGACTTGTTTTCAGCTCCGAGGAGGTAGACGTTGAGCTTGACTCCGTCACTGAGTTGGGCTTGGGTGTAGAATTCTGACATTTCGCTGTTTGGCTTATGAATGAAAGGCTCTTTGATGTTTTGCTATATTGGTTGAACTTGCTGTTTTCATGTACGGTGTGGGAGATCTTATATAGTCTGTCTCGATCATTGGGCTCTTTCGGTGTCGTTTAGTCACTTACACCACTATGGCTTCAGCATCGCTGAGCGAGTTGGAGTTTTGCATAATCTCCGACCGCTAACGTTAAAACATGATATTTCCCGGTATTCAGCAAAAAAATTACATGTGTAGCTATTTGCCCTGGCCTAAAGCTCGTTTTGTGGTTTGATCAAGCTTACTAAACTCCGAAGAGGCACAAAACCTGACCCAGTTGTCGCTGAGCGAGGTGCCAAATTTCCTAATCGGGTAATTTTCGTAAAGCGAACGACGATTTACCTGACAGCATGATGATTATCTAGAAACTGGTAGAAAACACGACGGCTTTGCTTAGTATATAGAGAAGATAGTTAAAAATATATAGTATGTTAGCATTGCTGTCTTTTATCAAGTTCTCTCACACTTGTGCAAAAATGTCGACCGAATCGGACGCTGAGAAGCAACAGCCAGGCATCCCCGTCCCTTGGGAACCAGATCCTGAGAACCCTCAGAATTGGAACACATGGAGGAAAGCACTAAACTTGGAAATTGTGTCTGTCTTAGGTTTTATCACGTAAGTCTCCTCCAATATCACATATCTTCTATATCTCACAGTTTCATGTTAGTCCGTTGGAATCATCCGTCATCGTCCCAGGCGTTCCTCTCCTACAAGAAGACTTCCACGAAACTCGGCCGCCCGTGACATCTCTCGTCGTCTTAATCTTTGTTCTGGGTTTCGCGTTCGGTCCTGTGCTTCTGTCACCGCTTTCAGAGCTTTACGGTCGTCGATTGCTGCTCAACATTTGTAATGTTGTCACTCTTGGCTTTTCGATCGGAAGTGCCCTTGCACTGAACATTGCTAAGCTTATCGTCTTTCGCTTCGAGGCATAGAAAAGACTAAGAAGGCAAAAAGATTGCCTCCACACAGGATTGAACTATGGACCTTTGCATTACAAGTGCAACGCTCTACCACTGAGCTATAAAGGCGTCTTGATGTCTTTCGGCGATGAATATTGGTGGTGGAAGTATTGCTCATCAGGTCGAGCTTCCGAAAAGAGGGTTTGTGATGTCGATATTCTTCACTGGTTATTTCTTGGGTCCTGTCATCGGATTGGACGCACCATCTTATATGCCTCCAAGGCCGGCTAAAGAGTCATAATCTAGGTTTTCCTCTTATCAGCCTTTAGCTGTAGCAATTGGTTAGTTATTTGTTATAATGTCTAAGTTGTGAGCTAGATGTGTTATTTGCAGTTGGGACTTGTAGCTAAGAGCCTCTACCGAAAATCGGCCTGTTTGTATACGGCTGGACGGCAGAGTATGAGGTTCACTGGATAGTTCCTATCATCTTCACGGGATTCTCAGGGGCCGGGCTGATATTCTCATTTGTAAGAAACTATTGCTCTTCAGTACTCTCTCACTAATGCGCAGTAGCTCCCCACTCAGATATACATGATCGATGCCTTCACAGCTTATGCGGCTAGCGCTCAAGCCGCTACAAGCGTCATACGTAGCATAGTTGGCGGATGCCTCCCTATTGCAGGGCTACCTCTGTACTCCGCTCTTGGTTATGGATGGGTGAGTTTGCCCTAATATGCCCCATTCGATACTTACTAGTCTTCCTAGGTAAACTCACTTCTTGGGTTCATCGCCATCGTGGTATCCATCGCCCCGCTTCTGTTTTGGCGCGCTATGGCGAGATTCTGCGCAAGAGGTACGACGTCCAGTTTGACTAGCGATTTTTTATAGATTTGATACTTTCTTTTTATCTTATTCTCAAAGAGGTATGTTCAGACTAGTGTGCCCGTGGAATATAGGATAAGGGTTTATTGCTCGAAGGGTCTCCCGACTAAACTGGTTTGATATGGTTCAACTATTGCAAAGAACGACTTAAATGCCTATCAAGCCCCTCCCCGTTTTTGGCCACGTTCTACGATCATAGCAGCTTCGTGGCCCAATCGTCCTTTTCTAGCAGAACTCTTACATATTCGAGCGTCCTCCTAAGATTCTCCGACACCTCCACCAGCCACTTCACATTAAGCTTGCCGATGTCACTCAAGTCCAAAGTCCCAGCAACATACCTCTCTTGAAACTCTGTGGCGCTTTGATGGTCAGCATTCACCGAGAGTATGACATCTCTCGCCGCCTGTCTGACCATCAGCTGCTTCATCGCAACATCATCCTGTTTAGAGGCCTGAAACTCTCCCAACGTAGCAAGCGTCATATCGCTCCCGAGATATTCTTTTGGGTCTTCTGCAAGTTCACTGAGAAGGCTGACCTGTCTTTGATGAAGTATGACGAGATTGACGTAACGAAGACAGCCTGTATCGCAATTCTGGCATGCGAGGTACTGTGCAGACTTGTGGAAGACGTTCTGAAACAATGACAGAATCTCGTGGAGTGGTGTCTGCCCGGGGTTCTTCATTATGACATCCACGGTGCCACTCATATCGTGTATATCTGCATAGCACGCTTTGGGACACTTTGATATTGGCTTGAGACAAAAGGAGGGAGGCTGAGAGTTCAGAGCGTCCACTATCTCTGTCAGGGATGGAGAGTTTGCACTGCCTGAAGTTCCCGAGATGGTTCCTGCATCCTTGTCTGGAAGATTTTGATCAAAGCCGAACTCATCATTGAACAACTAACTATATCAGTGTGGGTTTCTGCTAGGTTTCGTTGGGACAATACCTACCCTGGGGTCTATGTTCTGAGGTACGGCGGTTGGTGCAATCTCCAAATTGAATGCTACCATGTCAAGATCTGATGAGGTGATGTCCATTGAGGGGAACTCGTTCGATGCTGATAACGCATTGCTGGTACATGCCCGTTTCTTCCCACGCCGTTGAGATAGGCTGTAAACGCATGGTGATGCAAAGGACGAAGCACATCGTCGACAAGGGACATCTCCTGAGCATTTAACACGAGATTTTCGACATCTGTCACAAGATGTATTATATTTTCTTGTTTTTGTTGGGAGACTCCTGCTCACGGAGCTATTGATAGGGGTTGAGTGAGTCTTCCATCGGGTGGTGTACGGATGTGGTATTCTGTTGGAAGGGGTCATAGCAGAAGCAGAGAATTGAAAGTATTCTTCCACTAGTAACTTTGTGTTATTAAGAAGCGATATACTGCGTGGACGAGATGTTGTTGGGCAGATTTGTCATCATATCAGACGATAGATCCTGGTCAAACAATGGGTGTCATCGCATAACGTTACATAGGCGTGAGACAAAGGCAAGATGTTGACCTTCAGAACCAAACCTGAACAAAATTACCAAACATTAAATACAATAGTTTGATCGAATTATTATGCTCAAGTTGTAGGTTAGGGCTTGGCTGAGTAACTTGCTAATGTTATTAGCATGGCATCTGAGCAGACGAGCCTGGGCACTGACTGCAAGGTTATATCGGGTAAAGACAATCAAGAGCTGACGGCTAAATCTAAATCTGACATTCTCCCAACTTCGACTCAGCTCTTATGATTCTTATGTACCGCAGGCGAAATCAAAGACAGCTACAACAGGACTCAGGCCATGTCGACATCTCCTAAAAAGAAACACATCTCTGCTCAATACCTTGAGGCCGATAAAAGATGGACCGAGGGTCTTATCCTTGCGCAAAGCCCATTCTGGGTTATTGCCGTGGCATTCGTTATGCTGAGCGGCATCATTAACACCTGGAATGACGTTGATTATATACTCTTCTCTATTACCGTTGCCTTGCCCTCGATACTTCTCCCAGCACTCTTGTCAAAGCCCGGTGGTCGTCCATGGTACCGCAGATACTGGGTGAAACTCAACCTATGGGTATCCATCATAGTTTTTACGGGAACATACTTCATCTCGCACTACTTCTTCGATCTTATGGGTATGCGATACATGTTCAACAACAAAGCGAATTTCAGCTCTGGTGTTGCTGGTCGCACGGGCGGTGAAGTTCCTTTGTTCTTGTATCCGCTTACGCATGCATACTTTATGACTTACTTCACTTTCTTGCTGGTCGCAGAGCGCAAGATTGTTCGTCGACTACAGCCTGGACGTATTGGACGTGTCTTTGTGGTGCTGGCTCTTTCATACATTGTTGCGCTCGGAGAAACATTCTTCATGGCGAGTCCCCTCCTTTCAGACGTGTTCCTCTATGAGAAGAGAGATCGTATGATGAAAGTAGGAACTTTTGGGTACATGATATTCTTCGTCACTGGCTTGCCTATGCTCCGACGCGTCGATAGCCATGGCGAAGATTGGCCTCTCAGCAGAGTAGTCATGGAAGCTCTTGCTGTATTTACGTGTATACTGCTGTTGTTTGAGCTTTGGGCAAAGATAATTGGACCTCTTTGATGGAGTTTCCATTAGCTGAAGTATTGACAAACTGAAATCCGGGGCAATATGGGGATGCATATGGAGTGCGGGGTGAGATCGGGGATGTGGAGGAGTCGGTTCGACCAACGGACAGGGGTTTATTACCAACTGACTTCGGTTCGTGTTATACGAAAATCGTAATTGGAGTTCAGCCTCAAGAAATAAAGTTGACGGGTAAGATCTTGTCCATTTTAGCAATAGATCACTAGCCAGAACTATATTCATTTTGTTCAGCTTTCTCGTGGTATGTTGATAGTACTCTCTGTCCACAACCTCAACTCTTGGCTCTATACAGTTAGGAAGCGAGTTAAAGCATCGAATACTGGCAATCCTGGCTGGAAAGATGTAGTTTATTACAATTTGAGGAGTCTTTTACAGTGTATCTAATAGCCAAAGAACCACAACCACACATATCAATGGAGTGATGCTGTATTTAAACCCCACGCTAACACGGCTCAGGAACCGAAAAATATGTTTCCGAACCGATTCCCCGGAACGGGAACGGGAGTGTGGGGGAACAACTCCATCTAACTCAGTCCAGACTCTCCCGATCAACGGACCTATCTACTAAGAAACACTAGCCACCTCTCACCTCATAAAGAGCCTCAATGAGCCTCAATCCCGGCCTCCAAGTCAGTCCGCATTGACCCCAACTTCACAATGGCCGAGAAGTCAGATTTCCCAGATCTCGCAACCATCGCCTCAGCAGACCACATCGAAGACGAGAAAAAGGCACACACAGTACACGATGGCGGTCACATTGAGGGAAACGCTCTTCTTGTTAACAGACAGGGCGAGATTCGAAAGATTCCTGTGCCGTCGTCGGATCCTAATGATCCTCTAAATTTTAAACCGTGGGAGAAATATGGCTTAGTCTTTTGTTGCTGTTGGTTCTCGGTGATGGGACTTTCAGTTGCTTCGGGACTGGGAGCTATCTTGAACGTTTTCTTTGAGATGTATATTCCCAAGGGGTTTAGCTCGGATCAGGTTGTGTTGCTTATTACACTGCCGACCCTGTTCATTGGTCTTGGTATGTTTATCTTACAGCTATTCTCATGGGGTCACTAACGATGTCAGGAAACTACATCATCCTCCCTCTGTCACTTGCTTATGGCCGTCGACCCATCTTCCTCATCTCTGTGGTCGTTCTTCTCGCCGCTAGCATCGCAGCAGCAACTCAAAGCAGCTACTATGGGCATATCGTCTCTCGCATTCTTCAGGGTATCGCAACAGGCGCTTCCGAGTCTCTTCTTCCCCTTATGCTCACAGAAGTAACATTCCTCCATGAGCGAGCCTTCATCTTCGGTCTCTACTGGATGGTGCAAAACGCTGTTTCATCCTCCCTCAACCTAGCATCGTCATACATCAACGCTGATCTCGGCTGGAGATGGTACTACTGGGTATTTACCATCACTGTGGGAGTTGGCTTGTTTATTGCTTTCCTGCTTGGCTTTGAGACACAGTTTACTCGTCCTGCTGCCTCGCTTGATGGTCAACTTGTCATCACTGACGAGTTTGGGGTCACAAAGGTCATTCCTGATTCGGAGGCTCAGGCTTATCTGGATGACATGTCCAGATCGGGCTTGACAGCGCCTAATGCTGGAAATCCTGCTCCGGATATTGAGCGCAAGGCATACGTTGAGCGCCTCCGACCTTGGTCTAAGCCATCTTCTCAGCCATTGCGTGTCATTCTGCTGAGCTGGAAGTACATGCTCGCCTCTTTCTCGTCACCTGGTATCTTATACGCCGTCCTCACATCCTCAATCGCTCTTGGCTGTGGTGTTGGTATGTCCTTGACATACAACCAAGTTCTCATGCAGTATTATCACTGGGAAGCTAAGGATATTGGCTTGATCAACGTTGGCGGAGTAGTTGGAGCTGTTCTAGGCATGCTCTACTGCACATTTCTCGCCAACCCCTTTGTTCTCTGGATGGCTCGCCGAAACCGCGGCATTCACCAGCCTGAGCACCACCTCATCACCATGGCCCCTCCAGCTGTTGTCGGCGTGGGTATGCTTCTCCTCTATGGCTTCACTGCCGGTGGAGGTGCAACTTGGTGGGGACCTTATCTCGGCTGGACCATCTTCCAGTATTCATTCACAGCAGTCATCATCATCTCGACTACATTTGCTTCTGAGGCTGCTCCCAAGCATCCTGGTCCTGCGCTCGTCACTGTCGTCGGTACCAAGAACATCATCTCTTTTGGTGTTACTTATGGATTGACTCCCATGATTGAGGAGCACGGGTATAAATGGGCTTTTGGTGTCTTGGCTGGATTATTTGGTGGTATCTTCTTGCTGGGCATTCCTGTCTGTATCTGGAACCCCAAGTGGCGTGCTTACGTTGCTGAGAGGGAGGCTCGAAAGGGTACTACCACCACTGATTGAGGACTGAATATGTGTATATTTTGGGTTATTCAATCTAGCCTTGATCGTGGCTGTAGGATATGCTATACAAACACCTTGTGCTCTTCCGTGACTCACTATTTGCCCAAACAAAAGACTTAATCACAACCTAGCACCAACGGTCTGCACTACTGCAACTCCTATTATTTAAAACTTAGGAACTGCCAATTGCCAATTGACTCAAACTCTCTCTTTCCGCCAATTTCCCATGGATCGTCGATATTCACATACGAAACTCTTATGCGCTTGAGGGCCCTAGACTCACTCCTTTGCTCACTCTTCGTGGCACTAACGTACAACCAATCCGTCACTACCATGTTGCCACTTATTTTTAAACCCGTATTAGATAGAACCTATCTTTACCAAAGATCCAATGTCAGCTTCTTCCCTAGACATCTCGAAACACACGGCATCATAGTCTTCCCCTCCGCTTTCTCAGAATGCGTGAGAACCACATCTCGATGATCAACAAGCCCATCAAGAACCCTCACTTCACAAGTTCCACACACTCCAGTGCTACAAGTCGACAGTACTTCAGCACCTGCTTCGTTGATCACCTCCAGAACCGATTTGTCTTCTGGTACTCGCAGAACCTTGTTGCTTCGGGCCAAAACCACGTCGAATGAGGTATTTGGCTTCGTGTTTCCAGTATTATGTGCTGCGAAGCGTTCGAGCCTCAAGACTCCAGGTGGTGCGTCTGCCAGGGCTTCTTCGACCCCTGTGAGGAGGGCTTCTGGACCACAACAGTAAACCCGCAGGTCGCTGAGATCTTCTTGCTGCAGGTAGGATTTCAGGTCAAATCTTTTACCACCTTGATCTTGGCTGACCCAAAGTGTGAAGTGATCTCCATGCTCTTTATTCAACTCATTCACAAATGCAAGGTTGTTCTTCGATCGGCCGAGGTACAGAATGGAGTAGTCAACACCAGCTTCTTTAGCAGCTTCGGCCATTGGTATGATCGGGGTGATTCCAATCCCTCCCGCGATGAATATTGTCTTACGGGACCCAAACTCGAGACTGAAGTGGTTGCGCGGTCCACGAAATAACATCTGGCTCCCTGAAATAGTGTTCCGGTGTATCCAGTTCGAAGCACCAGTATCATTCTCTCGAAGTACCGCTATTTGTATATGCTGATCCTCAGAAGGTTTTGAACATATAGAATATTGACGATAGCCAATAGTACCAGCTTGGACGTCGACGTGCGACCCAGGAGACCATTTCGGTACCTTGCCGCCATCTTTGGGACATAGCGTCAGGCGAACTATCCTCTCGGCAACATTTTCGATATCTTTGACTACCATCTCCAACTCTTCCTTCTTTGCAGAATCTCGAAGCGTGGAGTTGGCATTGACTTGGCCAACATTGACGCGCATCTCATCCAAAGACGGCACATCCCATTGGACCTCGACTCTTTCTGGTCCACGACCAGAATGAACCCTACAGTATTGAATCTCTTCATATGGTGTCTTGAGCCTCAGGTTTGGTAGTCTCTCTTTCAGCACCGCAAGCTCAGTTCGCAGAAGAAGTCGTGCAAAGGGTGCACCAAGACAAGCATGAATGCCGCGTCCAAAGCCGAGGTGCTGGTGCTTATGTTGTCTTCTAAAATCCAGTTTATCGGGGTTCTCGAATTTTGCGGTGTCTCGACTTCCTGAATTATATGCAACGAAGAGCTTCTCGCCAGGTTGGACAGTGTGGTTTCCGATCTTGGACTCTTCTTTAACGAGGCGTTCCATTCCTGTGATAGCAGACTCGTACCGAAGAAGTTCTTCAATGGCGGCTTTTCTTGATTTTTCATCTTTTGTGGCATGGTTCCATAGACCGTGGTGTAATAGATGCGATATCCCCATTGAGAGGAGGTTGGTGGTTGTTTCATGTCCAGCCAAGAGAAGTCCTGGGATCATGCTGAGATGCTCATGGTCTGTCATCTCGACCACTCCAGCGTCTCTTTCATTCCAAATATGACTGATTAGATCGTCTCTTCGGTCTGTTTTGCGCTCTTGGATGACTTGGGCGACATATTCGTGGAGATCCAATACATCTTGAACTCGCTGCTCAATGCTCAACTCCTCGTTCGTCTGGGTAATTCCTCCAAATAGCGCGAGACACCTTCCAATCCATTTCCATCTCGATGGGTCAAGGCCAGCAACTATGACGATAGTCCGTAGGGGTAATGGAAGTGCAAAGTTGCTCTTGATATCAACACAACCCTTTTCCATAAACTCGTCTATCAGATCATGGGCTGTTGCTCTCAACAAAGGCTCAAAACGCTCTAGTCTCCTAGGCACAAAGAACGACGCTACGCTCTTTCTTAGCCTATCATGGTCAGGGTTGTCATACGCAAGCAAAGTCCCCCTTTCCGGGACCTTGTTTGCGAAGATTTGCTTAACCTGTGGTGGGAAATCGGGTACAGTGGGCCTTGAGCTGAAAACACCGGGGTTGTCTAGAACTGAGACTATATCATCGTACCGAGAGATGACATAGCCTCCAAGTTTCTCGCTGTATTCTATACTTGGTGTTTCCCGGGCTGTGGCAAGGTCGTCGAAGAGGTTTCTCGGGTTGCTAAAAGGGCAGGCCATCGTGGAAACTGGGCCAGTGGATTCACCATATCGATAATTGATATATTTCACCGTATTTCTTTATAATATTGTCTTATATGATTGACAGCGTCGATACCGAGTTGTCGTCTCGTCCGGATCAGTTCGGCCGGAGCTAGGTATTCAACGGAGCAGAGATGTGGGGCCGATCCGAGAGCGTCGACCGAACCGAAGCCAACCGAACAATCGATATTGAGACTGAACATCTCGAGTTCCAGTATCTACGTATATTATTCTCTTGTACATTAAAATTCGTTCTGCTGGTTTCACAGCTTGATCTGCTGCTTGACAACCTTCCTTGAAGAACTACCAATAATCTCCCTATAACCTGGCTCTGTGGAGGTCTCGGCAAGATGTACTCGACAAACGAGACTCGCAATATGTAAGAGAGAGTTTCTTTGTTTGTTGGTCTTCATTTAGTAAATGAAGACTCTAGAGCAGTTGAAATAGCCGTTCATGGGTAAGAAACCAAGCTTCCCAAGCCAACCACCCTGCCTTGTCTCAGTTGGGGGAATATGCGTGTCAGTGAGTAAACTCAGCATCCTCAGCAGCGCTTCTAATAGAAAGTCTCAAATTCCATCCTTTGCGGCAGATAGCGCCTTTTCCAGAACCTCGTCTCTCACTACCCATGCATCGACCCTGTGATTGGTTAATGTAACTATGTCGAGTTGTCTCTAATCATGGATTCTGTAGGCCAATGCTGCATAGAACTATCGTTATCTCCATTATTACCGATCGTCTACCTAGAGCTGAACCCTATTACATGAATACCTGCATCTGTCAAATGTATGAGCCCTTGGCGGTGTCTACGGATTTTGGCAACTTATATCCGACGTCGTACATTCATCCATCCTGCGCTAACCTCGTCTCGTATTCACTCATGTAAACCCAACTACACTATCGTCATGGACATATTCATCAACATTTCGAGTGTCCATAGTCTAATAAGTAAGATATTATATAAAATAATAGGATATCCGTGGTTTGTAGATATTAATTCAATAACATCAAACAATTGCCTCTCAAACCCATCATGACTTCAAACAACGCTGCATATCTCGTCGCTGAAAAGGCACCTCTCGAGGTGAAGCCAGCACCATACCCAGAGCCCAAAGATGACGAGATCATCATCGAGAATCATGCAGTAGCTCTCAACCCTGTCGATTCAGCTCAGCAGAGACTTGGACCCTCCATCTTCCCCTGGCTCAAGTTCCCAGCTATTCTCGGCTGTGATGTCGCGGGACGTATCACGGCTGTTGGCTCTGGGATTACCAAGCACAAGGTCGGCGACCGTGTGATTGGATCTAACATGGGAACCTTTCAGGAGTATGTTCCTGTGAAGGAGCATCTCTGTGCCAAACTCCCAGATATCATCGGCTTCGAAGAGGCAGCTGTGCTTCCGCTTTGCTTGAGTGTTGCTGTCAAGGCTTTGTTCCACCCCGACTACCTTGCGCTTGATCTCCCTACTCCAGAGACGAAAGCTAATGGAAAAGTCATACTCATCTGGGGTGGATCTACCAGTGTTGGCTGTAATATCATCCAGCTTGCAAAAGCAGCTGGTTTCGAGGTCATTACCACCGCCTCGCCCAAGAACTTTGACTACCTCAAGAAGCTCGGCGCCAGCCAGACCTTTGACTACGCCTCTCCAAGCATCAAAGAAGATCTCCTCGCCGCAGTCAAAGGAAAGGTCGTGGCTGGAGCTATAGCTAACGGAGGCTTGGACGTCTCGGTCTATCCTTCAATCGTGGACACTTGTGCAGCTGTAGCCCTGAGCTCACCAGACAATTGCAAGCTTGTCCCTCTTACAATGGTGCCGCGATTTCCAGTTCCCGATGGTGTTGAGACCAAGTTTGTCGTTCCTCTGGCGACTGATAAAGATCTTGCTTCGTGGATCTTTAATGATTACATCTCGGAGGCGTTGGCAAGTGGAAGTTTTGTGCCGGCACCTGGGGCAGAGGTTGTTGGCCATGGGCTTGGGAGTCTTCAGTCTGCTTTGGATACCCTTGATTCTGGTGTATCTGCCAAGAAGATTGTTGTTACTATGAAATGAGTAGTTGAGCAAAGTGCGGCAGTTGCCTATCATTTGGTACCAATGGAAAATAGTGTGATGCTTCATTCACAATTGCCTACTTGAGCTGGTCTTCTCATGTGACGTTCAGCATGTTGACCTACACCCCTTCTCACTCCCTCAAGCCCGTCACTTCTCACTGGCCAAAGCCTTAACAACAGCCTCAAGCGCCCCCCGATCCGCGCCCCTAATCCTATCAACCCTGCCATCCTTCGTAAACGCAACAGCCCTGCTATTCACTCCCTCAACCTGCACACCCTTCGCAACGCCATTCTCAAAGAACACAAAAGTTGGCATAGCGCTAATTCCATACTTTGCCGCAACATCCTTCACATGGTCAGTGTTGACCTTGGCAAAAGCAAGTTGTCCTTCTGAAGCGTGGGCGTCTGCTAGGTTTGAGAACACAGGCGCAATGGCGCGGCATGGCGGACACCAGTCTGCGTAGAAATCTACCACGACGTGCGTATTTGATGCGAGGACTGAGTCGAGCTCGGACGGGGCCGAGATCTTGTAGACTTTGCCGGATGTCTCGGGGATGGGTGAACGATCCGCGAATACGGCCTGGAAATGAGTGAGTTATGGTGGTCGCAAATTAATTATGTAGCTAATTTACTGACCTGGAATATCATGAACAGAGCCAAAAGGCCGAATACGATATAAATTGTCTCCATTTTATTCCAAGGCTTTGGTTCTTAGGTTGTTGAAGGATCACGATGAGACTTCACCATGAGGTTGTGTTGTTCACTACCATGAACAGGCAGACAGGCAAGGCCAAGGTCGCATCACATGACCAACTTGGTACGCCATCAGCAAACGTCCGGCAAGTAGAGGCCCTATCATCTCTTCTAGATTACACAACAATGGTGGACTGAAATTTTGCTATTCTACAAAGACCTGGAATATTAAAAGTTATCATTTGCCAATTGTGAGAGATATCCAGCTGTTGTTATTGTTTGGCGCTCAGAGCAGTGTTAATTACACATCATTCCAAAGGCTACAAGAAGGATGTAGTACCACAACTTTTACACAGCAGTAAAAAGTACCAACACACAAGAAACTTGAATCGAAGTAGGCTTATTATATAAAGGAATAGTATTTATTCTAAACAGCACTTCTATCAATCCGGTTGCAATTAAAATTGGATGTTATGAGGTAGAGAGGGAGGGATTACCCTATAGAGATAACATTTGGCACTTGTTGACATGCAGCTTGAGAATTGAGAAATTAAAGTCCTTTTATTATGGTCATGTCTTTCATCGTAAAGTCTATCCTTGATCCAATTTTTCAAAGATGCCAAAGGGGTATGATGAACAGAATCAGAATGCTCGCAACAAAACATAAACGCCTGGGCTGACCTTAAGCAGACACACTCGCAGAGTCGGTCAGCCCAGTCAGTCAAACCCAGATCCGCATTGCCCCGTACTCCTGTCTTGCTATGCAATTCACTGACATTCCAACAACCATGTAGCCCAAATGCTGCACTCCATCGTTTTCACCCAGGTAACCGCTGGTTTTCCTGGCTCCCCATAAATCCTTGCGCTGTCCACCACTTTCTACACCTCTATTCTTCTTCCTTCTGTATTGGTACCGTCTAACCCAAAAGTTATGTACCGAAGCGAGTATGTACTCCGCAAAGGTCTTATTATGCCCAGCCCAGCATCTCGAGAGTTCCTCGAGCGTCTGAAGCAGCCATGCCGCTGACAGCAAGCTGCTGGGCAAGAGGGCTCTTTCGAAGACGCTGGAGCCCGGTAGATATCTTCCAGCTCTCCGACTCGTCGATAACGAATAGGTATCGTTTTCCTTCTCGGTTCGTGGCCCGTACTAGGTGAAGGCCTTTGGATTTCCACTCTCCAGTCTGGCCATTCGAAGACGTAATGTTAGTATCTCGAAATGTACGATTGCATAAACCAAGACGACAACAAGTTTTGCATGCGCGCAGCATCTCGGTCAGGTAAACGTCGGCTTCTTCACCTACGAGAGGTTGAGTTGCTCCACGATCGCGTGCTCGAGACGAGGCCATTTTGTAAAGCAAAGGGTTCGGTTTGGTACCAGGGGCGGGGGATGAAGCAGCAGGCGATTTCAAGCAATGCGGGGGGCACCATACCTCTACTTGTTTCAGCGTCCAAGTTTTGACGTCCCATTCCCGCTGTGGTACATTTCGGACGTCATCATCGATAAAAAGGCCTTCGGTTGTCACTCGGAGGATGAGTCCGTCGGTTACAGTTCCCACACCCGAGATAAGCTGGCTAGCGGGCGTCTTGGAGAATTGGTTCATGAAAAGGTAAACACCTGAGATGACGATCTTGTCAGGGTCCTTGGTTGAATAGGGACCAGCACGTGTCGAAAGAGGTGGCGTTGTTCGACCAGTAGTCTGCGACGCAGCCCACGACGATTCAGAACCAAGCGAAGACACAGAGCCCCTACGTTTCGGTTGCGACTTGGGCTTGTCGTAGGGTCGATACGAGTTCTCCGTGCTGACGCCAGAAACGTTGGACTTGGCGGCAGAGGGAACAGGGCCAGGCTTCCGTTGAGAAGAAGCGGCGCTTGGAGGGGGCTTGGAAGTTGAAGAGGTTGTAGACTTGGGCGCAGCTGGTGGTCGACCGTTTGGCCACATGCTGATCTTTTCGCCAACGCCTGAGTAGGCGTAACTCATACGCTGTCGATCAGCAGTCTCCCTTGCGGCTCTTTCTCTTTCAGCCTGTTCCTTTTCAGCCTTTTCTTTCTCGGCCTTTTCCCTCTCGATCCTCTCCTTCTCAGCCTTCTCCTTCTCCAATCTCTCCTGCTCTCGCTGTTTCTCGAGCTCCTTTTGTTTCTTCTCTTCTTCTCGTCGCTTAGCCTCTTCGGCTTCCTTCTTCCTCAGAGCCTCTCGTTCTGCGGCAAACTTCTTTCGTCTTGCTTCGCGCTCTTCGGCTTCCTTTTTCTTCTTCTCCTCGAGTTCGCGAGCCTCCTTTTCTCGTTGTGCTTCTCGCTCACGGGCTTCCTTAGCTTCCTTCTCCAGGCGTTCCCGCTCTCTTCTTTCTTCCTCGAGCTTGATGGCAAGTTCCTTGGCCCGCTGCTCAGCTTCGAGGCGCTCCTTCTTATCACGGGCCTCTTGCTCTTTGCGCTGCCTCTCCTTTTCTCTTTCTTGACGTTCCTTGGCGTCCTTTGCTCTCAGCTCAGCAAGTCTCTTTGCAGCCTCTTCACGTCGTTTTTGTTCGGCTTCCCTAACTTTGCGTTCCTCTTCCTTCTTCCTCATCTCCTCGCGGGCCTTTTCCCATGAACCCTTTTGCTTTTCACGCTCAGACTTCTCAGCTTTGGTTGCAGGAGCCGGCTCTGGTTCAGGTTCAGGTTCTGGCTTGGGCTCAGGTTTGGGCTCAGGTTTGGGCTCAGGTTTGGG